>OX940809.1:19753857-19978857 GCA_954870605.1 Acer campestre
CACACGGTCAATGAAATCCACTATATGAAAAGGAATTTACACCCTCAAGTGATTCTCGGACTCTCACCCTAGATAACCTCAGGCTATGGACACTACCACTCGCCACTCTTGGTTCAATCCCTAGTGATATCCCCTGATACACTACTCTTGGCGTGAGCAACTCCTAATCTACCCGGCGGGCCTTTTACAGTGGCACTCGACCAATTGCTTGAGCACTACGCACCGATAGCCACAAGACTTTCCTTGCTTGTGTAACTTCACCTAGAAGCCACAAGACTTTGACTCATGAAGAGAATTAAAAGTCTATGTGAGTATGGCAATAATGATGCACAAATGCAACAAGTGCTAGACTAAACACGAGATGCTTAACTAGATGTTATAATGCAAATAAACATCCTAGTTATCAACAAAACCTACATGTACATGCATGAGGTGTCAATTAGTTGTAGAGATTTCTTACAACCTAATTGTCAACAAACAAAGCCAATTCAACACATGTTGTCAATAATCATGGCAAGGACACTAAATGCAATAAACAAATGCAATCAATGAGTCCTACACATCAATGATGTCTAAATGCAAAACAGAAAGACTTAGCTAGATGTTATCAATCACAAAACAATCCTAGCTATCAAACAATGTCAACATGTCCAAACATGTGAACTCAATTAGTTGAAGAGTATTTCTACCAACATAATTGTCAATTAAATCCACAAGAACATTCAATAAAGCTTGACTAGATAAATAAACATTAATCTATCAACCTAATCATCAATCAATTTTACAAGAATGTTCTAGGGTTAGCTATTTAAGGAAAATCATCCTAATCATGTAAGCTATCACAAACAAACCCAATCATGTCATAACTTCACTAAATATGCAATAAGAGTGAAGATTTGCTAAACTAAGCAATAAATGAAGATGTTGTGTTTGTTCTACTTACCAAGTCATAAATGAAGAAGACCCATGGAAGATTGATGCATGAAACATGTTAGATGCACATGGGTTTTGGGTTTGGAGAGTTAAAGAAGCAATCTTGGTGCTTTCTCTCTCAAGAATATGGAGCCTCTCTCTCTAGGGTTTAATTTTGTGGCTCTTGCTTACATACAAGAGAGAAGACATCATATATATAGGAACCCTAAATGAAACTACGTAGTTTTGGAAATATATATATGAGCCCTAAATGAAACTACGTAGTTTTGGAAAGAAAACTCGTTTCTCCCGTCAAAAAGCGACTTTATAAGTGACTTGGATGGAAGTCACTTCTAAGGTCACATTTGTCTCGGTACAGGGGGTCAAAAAGTGACTTTAAAAGAGACTTTGATAGAAGTCACTTCTAAGGTCGCATTTGTCTCGGGTAAACAAAGTGCAACAGCGCAACAGCTCCAGATTCGAGCTTCCCGAAGCATGACCAAACAACATCAAAACCTTTTGTATGACATATCGTTTGAAAGGTATGGATGTCTACTTTCTACTCCTTTTTATAAAAAAGGGTTTTGATATCTGTAGAAAGAGATATGTGATGAGGTCGTTTGTGTACTCAACAAAATAGTAATAATAGTGATTTTTGGGTTGATTCTTGAAAACTCTTTTAAAGCCACTTAATCCTTTTAAAATATGATTTGATAGCAAAATAGTGAGCAAGTTCGTTCCACAGGGAATGGAGTGTTAATTAGATAAATTGACTAATCTTAAAACAATAAAATAAATCATAGTGTTTGATAAATGTGTGGTTTCTAAAACCACCAATGCTAAACTACTCAAATGAAAATACACAAAAAGGTTATGAAAAATAGAATACTCAACACCTTAATAAGAAATGTGATAAAATCAAATAAAAGATAGCTAAGGAATAGATTGATTAACACTTGAATGTGGGTAAGCTAATCTAGCTACATTAATGTACCAATCTCATTATATTAACCACTTAGAGGCTTAGATTAGTGGGGTTGATATACCCACCACTAATCTATCCTAATCAATGGGTTCTTAATCACACAAGGATTGTCAATCCACATATGAATTTATAACAAATAATTCCACATAGCAATTAACAAGTGATATACAAGTTAATTATAATGAATGAAATCTAATTAAATTGAATGATTATAACATATAAGAGATTCATTACAAGCTAAGCTAAACCCACAACCAAATGCTCCTCAAATCTATCCCCTAGATTAGGGGTTTAGTTACACATAATTGCAATAAATGAAAAGAAGTAAAATATAAGGAAATAACCCTTGGGTCACCTTCTTTATGCTTGATCCTTCTTCTCCTCTATGCTCCTAAATGCAAGGAATGGAGGTTGATGATATGTCTTGGAATGTGGGTGTTTTGGTGGAAAGTTACTAAGGATTTTGGTGGAGAAATGGTGGGATAAGGAATGATGAAGTGAAGTAATCAAGGTTTTATGTTGAGGGTTGGATGGATTAGATGAGTTCAAGATGAGAAATGGAAGATGATGAAAAATGTGCCATGGATGATGATCTAGATCTGAGGTTGAGTTCTCTGAATTTTCTCTCTGATTTTCGATGCCTCTGAAGATGAAGAGACGCTCTATTTATATGCATTCTTGGACCAGTACTGATAACTGCTTGATTCGCTGATGTGGAGTCTTGGTCGCTATTTGGTCGCTATGGCGACCCTGGTGCGCAAAACGGTTAGATGAGAAAGTCGCTTCGAAAACCATCTTTCTCGCTATTTGGCAAGTGGCGACCATGACCATTTTGTGTAGAGGTCGCCACTTGCAACCTCTAGGTCGCCATGGCGACCATAAGTGGCGACCCTGGAAAGTGAGGAGGTCGCCACTTGTATCTTCAAGGTGGCCATGGCGACCCTAAGTGGCGACCATGCCTTGAGTGCACTAGGTCGCCACTTGCAAGGGAGGTCGCCATGGCGACCCCAAGTGGCGACCACACCTGATTGCTTTTTGTGACTTTCTGTCGCCATGGCGCTCAAGTGGCGCCCAAGTAGCGACCTTCTGAAGCCTTTGGAGAATCCTCTGTCGCCATGGCGCTCTTGTAGCGACCTTTTGTGTCCAAGTGGCGAAAATGCCCTGTTTCTTCCCATTTGTGAGACATTTTTGCACAAGTCCTCCACTTTCATCTCAATTACTTCTGAAACCTAATAAAACCTGAAACACTCAATTTTAACACATTAAACACGGGGAAATGCCCGAGAATCAAGCTAAAAGAGTCGGAAATGGGGGCCAAAATCATACCAATTTTGGCTTGATCAATATGGTCATTTGAGTGACCAAAGGTCAAATTTGAGCAATACAATATTGCCAAAACTCATGGTATAAGACCATGTGACCCAAGACCAATCCAAGAGAGGAAAATGGACCTCTCTAGTGGTCAAACATTGCGCTAAGACAAGCACACCATCATGCAAGTGCGGACGTTTCCAATCACTCAAACGGAAATGAATTACACCACACTTAAGACTAACATGAATTGCAAGTGTGAGAAGTAAATGCATCCTAATGCCTAACATGTCATGGCATTTCAGTGAACAAGATGCAATCATATAAACATGCATGAAGAGAATAACATCATGAATAATCACTAAGTATGTGACACACAAAAGATATGCAATATATGAAAATGCCTAAGTGTGATGATAAAGAATATAAGCACACAATTAAGAGAAACACAAATGCAGTCATATAAATGCAATGAAAGTGAGTGTGTGCTAAAAGACATAGATGCACGAATCAATGAAACACACATGCATGGTAACAAATGCAAGATAGATAAAGATGCATGCAAGTGTGTGTGTGCACTTAATCTATTCAAGAATCAAGGTCAAGTGATATACCTTTTGAAGCTCTTGATCTTGAAGTCGCCGGGATGCTTGGAAGCTTGCCTTAATAATCATCAAGATGACCTAAGCTACCCATAACACAATCATCCCCAATGTGGTATGTCATGAAATAAGCCAATCACAAAATAAAGGTCCTTACACCAACAAATAGTTTTTAATATATACCTGTTTGATCAAACCAAAATTGGTATGATTTTGACCCTCATTTCCTTCTCCTTTTGCTTGATTCTTGGGCATTATTCTGTGATTTAATGGTGTTTATTAAGTAATTTCAGGTATTTATAAAGTTCAAGGGCATTGGAGTAATTTTGGTGAAATAGGGGCAAAAGTGTAAAATATGGAGGAAGAATTGAAGTTATTGAGATTATTGAAGAATACAGGGGGGCTTTCTGCAATTTACCATGCAGATCAGGCAAGCACGTGCCACGTCAGCAAGTGATACGGTGCGTTTGGCCATAGCTGAATTGTTGACCGCTGAATGCACCCCAAGCCACTACTATTCACGCTTCAACATAGTGGCCCACTCTCAAAACGGTGTGCTACAATATGAAGCAGCCCAACACTCGGCCCAAGCACATGTCCAAGCAGCAGCCCACAAGGTCACTAATCAAAACGGCATCGTTTTGATTTAAGTGAGAAGGCCCAAAATGCGTGGCCCAAATCACGCCCAAACCTGACCTATCAGCACCCAATTTCACCCCACCTGGTTTCTTATTACACCCCTTTTATGGCAAAGTGACAACATCCCAAATTGCACCCCATCCCCTTGCTGTTTGCACCCCAACTATTCATTTTCTTCTTCAAGACTCACGAGCAGCCATGGCCTATCCTTCCCCAAACCCTAGCCGGCTGGAATTGGTCCCAAATCGACCTATCGGTGGCCGGTTTTTGACCGAAATTAATAGCCAACCGATCGGCTTTCCGGTCAGTCCATTGTTGGTCTCCCAAAATGGTCGGTTTTCGATCACCCAATTCACGCCTAAAACTCCCAGTTTTGCCCCTCTTGTCACGTCCACGTCACCCTTTTGGTCGCCATTTGTCGTTCGAGGTCGCCATGGTGACAGGGACTTGATTCCCACACCTGATGTGGTCGCCATTTGCATCCCCAAGTCGCCATTTGTGCCAAACCGTGAACCTTACTGCTATGCACCTCTGATTGGCCAATTTTGGCTGTAAAATTAAGGAAAGGCCCCCCTAGAGGGGCCAAAATGGCAATTTGACAAATAGACGGGGTGTTTTGGTAATTAGCCATTCGTGACCTAATTCAAAAATACTATAAATTCATCCCTCTTTTCAATTTGAAAACCAAGCCTATTCTCTCCTACCAATCTCCTTTTCCTCCATTAATCATCTCCCAAATTCCTCAATTTCTATACTTGAACTTATCTTTTCCACCCAAAAACTCACACCAAATCTTGATTACTTCCCTAGACCATTCCTTCCCTACCATTCTCTATATCACAAATCCTTTATCACTCACCATAAGCCATCCACCTATCTAGACACATCCTCCTCCTCCATTCTTTGCACTAGGAGCATCTAAGGAGAACAAGGATCAAGCACTAAAGAAGGAGGCCCAAGGGTGATTTCCTTACCATTTACTTGTTTTCTATTTGATTGCTACTATGTGTAATTAAAACCCTAATCTAGGGGATTGATTTGATAAACATTTGGTTGTGGGTATTTGCTTAAGCTTTGTAATGAATCTCTATATGTGTTCTATTTATTAATTAATTAGATTCTATTCATTATGTGATTGACTTGTATATCCACTTGTTAATTACAATCTTGTTTAGAATAACATGTTATACAATCTCTCTTGGATTGACACACTTGAGTGATTAAGAACCCAATAAATAGGATAGATTAGTTGAGGGTATATCAACCACACTAATCTAAACCTAAATTGGTTAACATGTAGAGATTGGTCCTTAAAGTGGCTTAAAAAGCAATACCCATACCCACTTGCTAATCAATCAATTCCTTAGCATCTATATTAATTGTTTACATCCATTTTTCTTATCAAGATTGTGAGTCTTCTATTTTTCATATCACCATATTTTTAGTTAGGTTAATTTTGTATGTATGTTTGATGGTTTGACAAACCATACACTCATTCATCCATTTATGATTTATTTTATTGTTTATAGATTAGCTAATTAATTCAACATATTACTCTAATTCCCAGTGGAACGAATTCCTAAGCTTACCGCTTTACTCATTTTCAAAACTTAAAATATATTGCGTAAAGATTCATTTTATAAACATTCTTTTGGTAATTCGAAATTTGGTAACGACACAAAAAGTGAGTCATCACTGTTGTAAAAATTATAATTTTGATTAGTTGAATAAATTTAAATTTATCTAACAAGTTTTATTTATTTATTTATTTATTTTAAAATTTCTAATAGCTTATATAGGTTATATATAAATATTGTGCAATTGTTAACAAATCAAATCTTGTAGTCAAGTGGTAAAGGTTTACCACGTTGACTTGAGGTTTCAAGTTCAATTCCTTATAATGACAATTACTTGTCATTATTATCAGAAGTGGGTGGGCCAGCAGCTAGAGGTGAGGTGGGGTGGGGTGGGGTGGGCCGGGCCGGGCCGGGCCGTAGGCTGTCAGATGGCGATGGCTGGATGGTGGCAGCCGGACAGTGGAGCGGTCAGACGACAGGATTAATTTTCGTAATACATCAGTTATACGCTGTCGGTTTTATATATAATCGATGTGTTTTTAAAATCATTTACATCAGTTAAAAATTGATATCGTTATCGCAATTTTCTACATCACTCAAAATCTACATCGGTTACAAAATTTTGAAACACCGATGTCTTGCATGTAAAATAACCGATATCTTTCAACTTTTTTGTAGTAGTGTCATCTTGAGGCAGAAAACCAAATCGATGAGGCTAGGGTGGAGGCTGAGCAGGTATCAGAGGACTTAAGGAATCAACAATCCTTAGAAAATGCCATCCTTGAGGAGATGAGGGTTGAGCTGGAGGCTCAAGCAATTGATCGTTTTAAGAGGTCTTTAGTGTGTGATGCTCTCTTGATATACAAGTTAGAGCGGGGAATGAGGCAGACTTGAAAGTTCTTTGAGATGAAGGGTCACTTTAACGAGAAAGCTTTAAAACACTTCAATAAATCCCTTCAAAATCACATAAATGGCATGGTTAAGTTGATCAAGCACTAAAGGAAATTATGGCGAGTTCACTGTCACTGTTAAAGAACGGAGCCTTACCCATGTAAGAGGTCCCCACCAAGTGACATTTAACACGTATTATTCTGGTAAGAAGGGCAGCCTTTCCATCACGGGTAAGGAACCGGATGTGGGTCCTTTCTCCAGTTGAGCCCTGTATGCCAGAAGAAGAAAAATAGGTGAATTGGCCATTTGTAGATGAGGAGATAGGTGATGGTGAGGAAGAAGGCAATAGGAGTGGAGACCCTCTACAAATGCTTGAATCATTTCTTCGTTTTTTACTTTATTAGCCCAAGAAGTGTGTTTCTTGTTTTGTAGAGGGGCTTGATCCCCATGTTTTTGTAAATTTTTATAAGTAATGAAGATTCACTCACCTTTCTCTTATAGCAGGCCCACAGCTTACGACTCTTCTTTTATTTTTATGCTTGCCCGAATAGGGCCTTGAATGCGTTTTTTGTGTCATTATCAAATTACAAATTCAAAAGAATTTATAAAGATGTTCTTACGCAAAGTGCTCTAAAGTTTTGAAAACTAGTAAAGCGGTAAGCGAGAGTATCGTCCATAAGGAGGTGTCATCTGTCAATCGTTTCACATTTTAGTATTTATTAAAGCAATGTAAATGAGAACATGGCAAGGGTGAGAGTGGTGTGTGTGTGTAAGATCCTTAATTTATATTGGCTTGATTCTATTACAAAACTCTCTATATTTATAATAGTTGTTGCTTAGGTGTTTCTTGGAGAAAAGAAGTTTCAAAGGTGAAGAAGCAACATCTTGTGCAAATATCATCTTCAAGGGGAACATCGCATACTTGGATGCTAAGGTATCAAGATTTTTTTTCCTCTTGCAAGGCATAAGCACACACACGCACAATTCAAACATGTGTATCCCTGCATCGTAGTTCAAACATTTGGTATAACTGATGCGGTCGTTTTATGCAACAAAATAATGTTTAAAATGTGATCGTTTTGCAAACCAATTTCACCACTTAGAAAATCCACTTAGATAGAAAATTAGTAAAATGGTAAGTAGTATTAATTCCATAAGGAATTAGAGTAATTAGTTGAATTAATTAACAATTCCTAAAATGAAAAATAAAGTAAATCATGGTAGTTTGAATGGTGTATGGTTTAAGAAACCATCAAACATACATAGAAAATAAAAGCAATAAAATGTAAAGAGAATATGAATAGATAGGAATCCTATAACAAAAACCTAGATAAGATAATGATTAAACAATTAATTAGAAGTCTAGGAAAATAATACAGTAGCTAATGGACTTTGAGAAATTCATCAATGGCTTCATTAATGCATTATTCACACAATCAATGACTGATCTCATTCAAAAGTGTTGTTTAGACCGTCACTACGAACCCTAAACAACTTCCCACTGCAATGCCTAACCGATTAAGGAGAGGGGGTCACGGCGGGATCAGTTAGTGACTATCGAATGGCCTAGGCAATCGTGGTATGCCTACCCTCCAAAAGCCTATCCTATTCACTATGTGCTATAATCAATTAAGTGTGTCAATAACTCAAACAGTTTTATCACAAATAAATCATACAACATATTGCAATCAACAAGTGTGTCAATACTCAATCAATTACATAAGTGAAAGATCTAATTAAAAAGTGAATAAAGCTCTAATTATGCAAACATAATATTTAAAGCCTTAATAAATACTCATTGTCCAAAAGTGTCTCAAATCATCCCCCTAGAAAGGGGGTTTAATTACATATAATCACAAACAAAGAAAGGAAGTAAAATTGAGAGAAATCACCCTTGGGTCTCTCTTGTAAGCTTGATCATTCCTTGAGCTTCCTTGCTTGAGTCTTGTGCTAAGATTGGGTGTTAAGAAGGTGTTGTCTAGATAGGTGGAGTCATATGGAAAGTGACAAAGGAAATGGGTGGAGAAGATAGGAAGAGAGGAGTGATTTAGGTGGAGTAATCTAGGTGTTTATTGGAGAGGAGAAATGGTGGGATTAGGAATGGTGGAGAAAGGAGGTTTCTTGATTGTCAAAAGTTGTCAAGAGTTATCAATTCTTAGTATAAAATGGTGTATTTATATGATAGAAAAGCTAGGGTATGAAATGGGCATGAAAGGACAAGAATACCCCTAAAAAATGGCTTGAAAAAAATTCCATTTCGCTTCTTCTAGAAAGTGGTGTCGCCCTTGGGGTCGCCCTAGGGTCACCGTGGTGATAGGGAATGCGCAGTAGTAACTTAAATGGGCATAACGTTTAATAGAAAACTCAAAATCACAATCCTTAAAAAGCACTGGAAAGATGATTTCTGGGGCTTTCCGAATATATGTAAACCGAAACATGATTCGATCGAAAGAGAGAGATATGCCTCTTTGAATTTGTATAATCTGCACACATTTTTTACAATTTTAGCCCCTTTCGTCACCAAATCTCACGTCTTGCTCGAAATGCACTAAATCCCTATTATTGACTAGAAACGAGCCATTAGACATTAAAATACACTCAAAAACAAAGCTAAAGGATACGGAATTGAGGGCCAAAATCATAACAATTTTTGTTCGATCAATAACACATTCACACCCATTTAAGTAAGCATATGCATTATTCTCATATAGACAAATATTGTAGAATTGCATGTTTTATGACTATCGCTTGGATATGACATGCTTGTGTGACTTTGTGTTTATTTGTTTATGTTTATTATATTTTGGACTTGAACATGATCTTATTTGATTCCTTATTGAGTCTCGGTCATTTCGGTTACTCATTCATTAAGTTTCGAGTCCAAACGATGTAGTTACGCTACTTTGCGTTCTCATTCATTGAGTTGTCTTCATCGTCATTTTTTGAGATGAATTCTCAACCTTTTATCAAATTTTTATAGTCCTCATTATGCATAAGGGAGTCACGGTTCATAATCTGATAACGGATTCGAATTCAGAGTTTGGATGCCCGAATACGGCTGAAGAACACGAGAGAAGGGTGAGGGAGCTTGCTCGGCACAAAGGCCAAGCAAGAAGGACCACGTGTGGGCCACATGTGCCACATGGCCAGAGTTCTTATCTGCCCACGTGTGCCACAGGCGGACCACACATGGCTGGTGACGTGGCTCTTTTTGATTGGTCACCGAATCCCTCTCTTCTCCATCTCTTTTCCTTCAATTTTATTTAAAAATTCTGTAGAATTCTTCACAACTTTTGATTTCTTATTTTGATCATATCTCTCTCATTTCAACTCCGAATCAAGTGATTCAAAAGCCAAAAATGTTGGTCTTGAATAGCGAAACAAGTCCCAAGCATTTTTAGATTCAAAAGATGTCCAGGTTTAATGTAGTCATCTGATTTTAGATTGTGGTTCATCTTTATGTATGGTAATCATCTTCTCTACATTTTTCTTATGATCAACTTCATGGATCTACTTTATTGATTGATGAAAAATGTTTAGAATGTCTTTGATTCCATTTTTAGACTTGTTTGATTGATTTTTGAGTTTATCCTTCGTGATTTCATATGAACATCTTTTTGATAAACTTGAAGAACATGAACTTGATTCTAGAAATACTAAACTTGAAGAACATGAACTTGATTCTAGAAATACTTTTTGTTCTTGAGCTTGATTGTTGATTTCTGATCAAGCCAAAATTGGTATGATTTTGGCCCTCATTTCCGATTCTTTTAGCTTGATTCTCGGGCATTTCCCCGTGTTTAATGTGTTAAAATTGAGTGTTTCAGGTTTTATTAGGTTTCAGAAGCAATTGAGATGAAAGTGGAGGACTTGTGCGAAAATGTCTCACAAATGGGAAGAAACAGGGCATTTTCGCCACTTGGACATGAGAGGTCACTACAAGAGCGCCATGGCGACAGAGGATTCTCCAAAAGCATCAGAAGGTCGCTACTTGGGCACCACTTGAGCGCCATGGCGATAGAAAGTCCCAAAAACAATCAGGTGGGGTCGCCACTTGGGGGTGGCCATGGCGACCTCCCTTGCAAGTGGCGACCTAGTGCACTTAAGGCATGGTCGCCACTTAGGGTCGCCATGGCCACCTTGATGGCACAAGTGGCGACCTCCTCACTTTTCCAGGGTCGCCACTTGAGGTTGCCATGGCGACCTAGAGGTTGCAAGTGGCGACCTCTACACAAAATGGTCATGGTCGCCACTTGCGAAATAGCGAGAAAGATGGTTTTCGAAGCGACTTTCTCATCTAACCGTTTTACGCACCAGGGTCGCCATAGCGACCAAACAGCGACCAAGGCTCCACCTCAGCGAATCAAGCAGTTATCAGTACATGTCCAAGAGTGAGTATATATATTGAGCGTCCCTTCATCTTCAGAGGATCGAAAATCAGAGAGAAAATTTAGAGAACTCACTTTCAGATCTAGATCATCATCCATGGCACATTATTCATCATCTTCCATTTCTCTTCTTGAACTCATCTAATCCATCCAACCCTCAACATAAAACCTTGATTACTTCACTTCATCATTCCTCATCCCACCATTTCTCCACCAAAATCCTTAGTAACTTTCCACCAAAACACCCACATTCCAAGACATATCATCAACCTCCATTCCTTGCATTTAGGAGCATAGAGGAGAAGAAGGATCAAGCCTAAAGAAGGTGACCCAAGGGTTATTTCCTTATATTTTACTTCTTTTCATTTATTGCAAATATGTGTAACTAAACCCCTAATCTAGGGGATAAATTTGAGGATCAATTGGTTGTGGGTTTAGCTTAGCTTGTAATGAATCTCTTATGTGTTCTATTCATTCAAATTAATTAGATTTCATTCATTATAATTAACTTGTATATCACTTGTTAACTGCTATCTTGAGTGGAATAATTTGTTATATACTCATATGTGGATTGACAATCCTTGTGTGATTAAGAACCCATTGATTAGGATAGATTAGTGGTGGGTATATCAACCCCACTAATCTAAGCCTTTAAGTGGTTAACATAATGAGATTGGTGCATTAATGAAGCTAGATTAGCTTACCCACATTCAATTGTTAATCAATCTATTCCTTAGCTATCTTTTATTTGATTTTATCACAATTCTTATCAAGGTGTTGAGTATTCTATTTTTCATAACATTTTTGGTGTATTTTCATTTGAGTAGTTTAGCATTGGTGGTTTTAGAAACCACACATCTATCAAACACTATGATTTATTTTATTGTTATAAGATTAGTCAATTTATCTAATTAACACTCCATTCCCTGTGGAACGAACTTGCTCACTATTTTGCTATCAAATCACATTTTAAAAGGATTAAGTGGCTTTAAAAGAGTTTTCAAGAATCAACCAAAAATCTATATTATTACTATTTTGTTGAGTACACAAACGACCTCATCAAAAATGGCGCCGCTGCCGGGGAGTGGTAGCGTTGATTACATAGATTGACTTTTCTGTACATTTTATTAGTATATTTTAGATTGTTAGTTTAGTATTGTGTTTTGTGGATATTGACTTGTTCATAGTGCTGTTTTTACTTCTTTTTCTTTCCTTGTATCTCTTTATCTATTCCTCTTTCAGGTGCTCAGTTTTATGCACGGTAGGAGATCTCTAGGTAGAGGAGTTCATCCCCCACTAGAATCCCCCACTAGAAGGCACTAGCCGTGTGAGAGAGTTCGACGCAATTCCAAGACAAACTATGAGTACCGAAGGACAACAACCTAGGAGGGAGGACGAAGGCCCTTTTAGGGAGGAGATGACGGAAGAGACTCAAACCAACCGTGGTCAGAGGATGACCATGGGAGAGTATGCCCTGCCGGATATCGGGAACCAACCATCACCTATTGTGTTGGACCCTATTGCTAGAGGTTATGAGTTGAGGACAATGCATGTCAACCTCTTGCCGTCATTTCATGGGAAGTTGAATGAAGACTGCCTCCAATTCATGAAGGAGTACAGTGCTATTATTGAGACCTTCCCCATCATGCGTCTCACACGTGAACAGTTGCAAATGCGTTGCTTCCAGTATTGTATGAAGGATGCGGCTATGACATGGTTGATCGAACCAAAATTGGTATGATTTTGGCCCTCATTTCCTTCTCCTTTTGCTTGATTCTTGGGCATTATCCAGTGATTTAATGGTGTAAAATCAAGTGTTTCAGGTTTTATTAGGTTTCAAGAGCATTTGGGATGAAGATGAGGACTTGGGTGCAAAAAGGCTCACAAATGGGAAGAAACAGGGCATTTTCGCCACTTAGACATAAGGAGGTCGCTACATGGGTGCCATGGCGACAGAGGATTCTTCAAGTCATCAGAAGGTCGCCATTTGGTCGCCACTTGAGCCCCATGGCGACAGAGGAAATTGCAAAGCATCCCATGGTCGCCATGGCGACCTACACTTGCAAATGGCGACCACATAGGCATTCCAACGTAGGAATTCCAAAGTGGGAAGGGTCGCCACTTGGTCGCCATTTGGTCGCCATGGCGATAGAAGAACCCATGAGAGGTCGCCATTTGAGGTCGCCATGGCGACCTAGAAGAACAAGTGGTGACCACGTTGGAATTCCAGCGTAGGAATTCCAGTGTTGGCATTCAAGAGGGGTATTCTTGTCATTTCATACCCATTTCATACCCTAGCTTTTCACACCTATAAATACATCACTCTTTTTCCTCTTTTAGCAATCTCTTGACCACCAAGAAACCTCATTTCTACCATTCCTAATCTCTCCATTTCTCTTCTACCTAAGCTTAAACATCTAGATTACTTCACCTAAATCATTCCTCTCCTTCCATTTTCTCCACCCCTTTCCTTTGTCACTTTCCATATGACTCCACCTATCTAGACATATCCTCAACACCCACTCTTTGCACAAGATTCAAGCAAGGAAGCATCAAGGAAGGATCAAGCTTACAAGAGAGACCCAAGGGTGATTTCTCTCCATTTTACTTCCTTTTCTTGTTTGTAATTATGTGTAATTAAAACCCCTATTTTAGGGGATGATTTGAGAGACTTTTTGGACATGAGTATTTATTAAAGCTTTCAATATTATGTTTGCATGATTCAAGTTTTATTTACTTTTTAATTAGATCTTGCACTTATGTGATTAATTGAGTTATTGACACACTTGTTAATTACAATATGTTGTAGGATTAATTTGTGATAAAATTGATTGAGTTATTGACACACTTGATTGATTAGAGCACATAGTGAATAGGATAGGCTTTTGGAGGGGTGATCAACCTCGATTGCCTAGACCATTTGATTGTCACTAACTGATCCCGCTGTGACCCCCTTTCCTTAATCGGTTAGGCATTGCGGTGGGAAGTTGTTTAGGGTTCGTAGTGACGGTCTAAACAACACATTTGGATGAGATCGGTCCTTGATTGTGTAGATAGTGCATTAAAGAAGCCATGTATGAATTGCTCATTGTCCATTAGCTACTCTATCATTTCCCTAGAATTCCTATTAATTGTTTATTCCATATTTCTTATCTAGATTTGTTGAGCATTCCATTTTATTAGTTTTATTAGGTTTATTTTACATGTATGTTTGATGGCTTGACAACCCATTCACTCATCCATCATTTATGATTTATTTTATAGTTTATAGATTAGCTAATTAATTCAAAATATTACTCTAATTCCCTGTGGAACGAATTCTAAGCTTACCACTTTACTCATTTGCAAAACTTAAAACATATTGCGTAAAGATTCATTTTCTAAACATTCTTTTGGTAATTCGCAATTTGGTAACGACACAAAAAGCGAGTCATCAATGGCTCATGGGGCTTAGGCCGGGATCATTGACAAGTTGGAGTCAAATTTGCAAGGTATTCTTCAATAGATTCTTTCCGACTAGGAAAGCGAAGGAGTTAAATGTGAAGATAGCAGATTTTTATGAGAGTGAGGGAGAGCTATTTCATGAGTCTTGGGAGAGGTATCAACGCCTCGTGGCCCAATGCCCTCCTCACATGTTCACCGAGGAATACAAGGTGTCTTGTTTCCAAGGAGGTCTAACTCGGTTCTCCCAAGTGTTGGTGGATAATGCTTGTGGAGGTTCTTATGACACCAAGACTGCTTCGGAGATTTATGACATCTATGAGATGTTGGCACAAAACTCTCAACAAAGGAATGCCAACAGTATTTGAGGTGGGAAGTTTGATGTGAATGCTAGCATGGAAGCCGCAATTGAAATCTCAAGGATAGATAAGAAGGTGGAGACCTTAACTTCTCATATTGAAAGTATGGGGTTTCAGAAGGCGGGAGTGAAGTTGCTAGGAAGGCAAGAAGGAAGCTCTAGTGGGCAATTTAATGAGAATGAAAGGTTTGAGGACACTTTTCAAGGTCAAGAGCAAGAGGAGGTTCAAGCTATGGGATTCCAAGGACAAGGAAACAACTCCTATTCCAACAACTATGTTCACCCTTAGAGGAACCACCCAAACCTTTCTTGGTCAAACAACAACAACATTCTAAACCCACCACCAAGGAATCAACAACAGGGAAATCAACAACAAGGGGTGTACAATCAAGGAGGTAGCTCACAAGGGGGTTACCGTCAAAGTCAACAACAAGGGATGAATAATCAAGGTAGTAGCTCACAAGGAGGCTACCGTCAAAATCAGTCACAAGGAGGTTACCCACAAGGAGGATTCCCCCAAGGAGGAAACCAATGGGGAGGAAACCAATGGAATAACAACAACAATGCTCAACCTAGCTCGTATCAACCTCGTCGAAATATTGATGAAGAGATGAGAGGTATGATGCAAGGGTTCCAAAGAGCTGAGAACACCTTGACAAGCTTTATGCAAGCTAGTGGCCAAAGGTTTGGCAATCTAGAGGCATCTTTCGGGAAATTGGAGACCCAAATGGGGCAAATTGCCGAGGCTCTTCAAAAGCAAGAAAAGGGGAAGTTCCCAAGCCACACTAAGCAAGCTAAAGAAGGAAATTTTGTCAAGAAGGATGGAGCTAGAGATGAGGCATTGTTGTTTGAAGAAGCATACATTCGGAAGGTGGAAGATCCGGGAAGTTTTGTGATTCCCATATCAATAGGAGATAGTGGGGTGCTTAAAGGAGTACTAGATTTGGGAGCAAGTGTGAGTATGATGCCCCTATCAACTTATGAAAAGTTGGGTCTAGTAGGATTGAAACCAACCGGGAAGAAACTTATGCTAGCGGATCAATCCTTCCTATCGTCGAGTGGTGAAATAAGGGATGTCCCAATTGCCATTGATGGAATAGTGGTGTTAACGGATTTCGTAGTCCTTGACATTGGTGACAAGTCAAATGATGCTAGGGAATGGCAAGTTCTCCTCGGTAGGCCATTTATGGCTACTGCCCAAATGAAGATAGATGTTTGCAAGAAGAAAGTTTGTATGCATGCATTTGAGAGGGAACTTGAGATTAACATAACCATATGCAATGATGACCTAAAGAGCATTGAGAGTTGCTTTGTGGTGGAGGTGCAGTCACCAAGGACAATGGGTGGAAAAGTTTGTGATTTGGTACAATTGTATGAGAAGAGTAGCCAAGATGAAGAAGTTGAGAGCATTGGTGACTCTGAGATTGAAGAGCTCAAGAATTCTAACCAAGAGCTCATGCTTGAGGTAGAGGTTCTTAAGGCGGAGAAGTATGCCTTAGAAAAGAAGCTTGATGACCTAGCAAGGAAAAATCACAATCTTAAGAAGGTCAATGTGGCTCTCACAATGGAGAATGAGGTAACGGTGAAGGAGCTTGAGGATTTGGCTAAGCTCACCGAAGAATTTGAGGAGGATGTTAGGATTATGCTCAATAGCAAGAGTGTAATATTGTAATTAACAATCTTTTTCATATTAATAAAGTGATTTCTGGTTTAAACAAATCTTATAGCATTTATAGTTTAATATTATAATTGTCAAAGTAAATAATCATAAGGTCTAAAGACTATGAGAAAAGAAGAATCGTTCGTACATCTGGATATGTATGTGGTAGACACAATTCTTTAGTTAGTCTTGAATATTGTTCACAACTTAAGTTAAAGGTTGGGCACCTTTATCTTGTTAAAGTTGTAGAATTCTTTTGTTAGCATTTGAGTGGGATCAAATGAGATATGATGAGTCTAAAATCATCGGAGTGTCTTCGAGCAAAAGAATCTAGTGCATTGGGTGCATTGAACTGGATCACAATGAAATACTTTATCTATAACCGTCAGTAGATAAAAGTCATTTCATTATCAGGACAATCGGAGAGTCTATCTCAATCCTGAGATAAATGATGGACTTATGGTTGCAAGTGATATCATTTGAGTTATCAATGAGTACGATTATATCGCATAGTCTATCCTCGATAGTTTGGTGATATTCATTTGTTAATCGATAGAGGACTTCATTTATAGATATGGACATCGTGGCTCCATTTATTAAATGAGAGTATAATATCATCATATGGATGTTTTGAGGTAATTGGATATTAAATCTCAACGTTGAGTTTTCGATAGTGTCTATTGAAAACATGGCTTCTGGACAAGTCAAAATATCCAAGTTCAAAACGTGGTCATATGAGTAAATATGGTAACTTGGAGAGTTATAGGCGGTCTATGAACTCTTGGCGATTACTGATATTAATCACGAGGATACACTATCTCCAACATGATTGTCTAGGGTATGAATGAGGAACTTCTTCCTTTTTTGTCTTTATTTAAGAGTTCAATTTTAGCTCTTTAGTGGAATGAGTTAAAATTAATGGATCGGACCTAAGTGAATCATTTGTTGATTGTGATTAGGTTATGTCTATTGAAGCTTAAATTTAGATAGTCCGCCAAGATCCCCAATCCACACGGACTTGCATGGATCACTTGATATATTCTACCGGACCAATTATGGGTCCATTTAGAATTGCATTTAATATATTAAGAATATAATTTGCACATTATTTATTTAATGGGCTGCTCAATTATATTAATATATTAATGAAAGGCATGTGGGCTTGTTTCTTTTAGTAAGAATGGGTTTAGTTCACATGTGGGCTTTTTATTAAAGTCCAAATGGATTAAATAAAATAAGAAAACAATATGTAGGCCCAAGTTTTAGTCATGGGCGGCAATGGCTATTTTTTAGCCCATTATATTGTTTTATTTTATTATTTAATTAAATGGAAATTAATTTATATGTTAATTAATTATTTAATTAAAAATCAAATCTTTTTCTGATTAGGAAATATGTTTCCTAGTAGTATACTACTATTAGTATTATACTAAATATAAAAGACTTTATTTGTTTAGTCAAATTAAGAAGTCTTTTATATAGTCACAAATACACTAAAGAGTTGGATTAGGGTTTGTATGAAATATACATGTTTTATATATGCATGAATGTAAAATATATAGGATATATATGAATGCATGCGGAAATATAGAATATATATGAATGCATGCGGAAATGTAGAATATATATGATGAAGTCATGCGGCAATATATTTAATGCAAGATTGAATTCATGCAAGATAGTTAAATGCAAGAATTCATGCATGAGATATATATATATATATAAAGATATTATTTATCAGGGATGAAGCCGAATATATATAGATATATATTTTTATATATGGCAAGTGGTGGACCAAGATATAAATATATTCTTTATTTATTTCTCAAACCCTAGTTTTTGCAATTGAGAGCTTTTTCTTTTGCTAGAGAAAAATAAGATCCAACTCTAAGACTAGTGAGTGATTCGGCCTAGAGGTTTGTGAGAGAAGAATTGTTCTTGTTTCGATAGTGTACTAGTGATCTTAACATCAAGAGATCTTGTACACACTTTCGAATTAGGTTCACGCGAATTTCAATCTTACGATTGTGAATTCAAAAGTGACCGGAACGTTCTTAGCAACCTATTGGAATTTTTGTGACTAACAGAAATCAGAGAAGTTTGTTTGTCCATCTCAGGTTTGCAATTCAAAGAAAAAAGGGAGACCACGCTCCTAGGTGATCCACGTTCGTGCTAGGATTGAAGATCTTGCGGATTACCATCGACGTAAGTCAATCGGATCACGCGACAAAAGGTATTCTTCTTTTGTTTATTATATGTATGTTTAATTAATTAAAAGGGTAAAGGTTCATAAAAAGGAAAAATTTTAAAAAGCTACTAAATCTATTTTTTTTAGTCTCGCTTCCGCTGCGTGTACTTTAACGGTATTTTTTCCCTACAGAGGAATCTTTAAGAAAGATGAGGAAAGCCCTCATGAGTGTAGATGCCAAGAACAAGGCACTTGACGAGTTGAAGGAGGAATTGAGCAAAAGGGAAATGTCTTTGAAGGTTGCTAAAGTAAAGGAGTGCGACTTTTTGGTGGAGATAGATCGGATGGATCAAGCCATCAAGGAGCTCACCAATAACGGTCCCTCAAGGCCTAAACCTCCAATGCAAAAGGGAAGATTTCCTTCATATCCTTTAACTTGTTATTTTTGTCAAAAAAGGGGTCATATAAAGTCTAGGAGTTTTGAATTTTTGAAGCATGCCAATAATGAGAAAAATGGACCTATAAGGAGATCTAACCATGTTAAGCAAATTTGGGTTAGGAAGGACTTGGTAAATCAAGTCCGGGATGAGTCTATGGGTCCGATTTGGGTAGTCAAGAAGAAATTGAGTTATAATGTGATTGAATTGGGTGATGAGCATCATGATTCCATTTCGCATGATAGGATGCGGTAGTAGGATTTACATTTGGCTTTTACATTTCATGCCTTGAATAAAAATGTTTGTGTTTTAATTTTGATTGTTGTGTGTATTTCTTTTGTTTGTTTTGTTTTTCTGAATAATTGTCCATCAATTCTTGATAGTGGTTTAAAATATGAGCTTATTTGTGGATTTTGTTTCATTGCAGGTGATGAAATTCATCCAGAAGAGGACCTTAAGTCAGGGTCGCCATTTGGTCGCTCTTTGCATGCAAGTGGCGACCTCACTTACATGAAAGTCTTAGGGGTCGCCACTTACATGGTCACCATGGCGACCCACATGTTGCAAATGGCGACCTTTGATATCAGGTATGGTCACCATTTGGTCGCCATGGCGACCTCACTTGTGCAAATGGCGACCACATGCAAGCTTCAATTTTCCTCTTGGTCGCCATTTGGTCGCCATGGCGACCGAGAAGCACAAGTGGTGACATAGGGCGTTCCTTTATAAGAATGCTACTCAAACACAATGCCGCACAACACAAAACTCACTCTTCTCAAATTCTCTCAATTCCAAAGCCGTGGCACGCACGTAATCTTCAAATCCGGTAAGCAATCACTCTAGTTCTTCAATTCTTTTGATCAAATCCTTCCTACATTGCATCTAGATTCACTAAGGGTGGTTTTGAGTTTGATTTTGAAGTGATTAGTGCTTAGGATTGGATTTTGTGTGGATTGATACATATAGAAGTGTTTGAGGAAGTGTGGTTGTTGTTTGATTGATTGTGGTGCACTTGGTGAGTGCCGGATTGTTATTGAAGTGCTATTGTGCTGTCGGATTTCTGACAGAAAAGTTTAGTCCGAATTTACGTGGTGATATGGCTCCTAAGATGAAATTGCCAAGCAAGGGTGGAAAGGGTAGCAAGACCCCTACTCCTAAGAGGAGAGTAGTCCCTGAATGCAAGTTGAATAGGAATTTTGACGAGAGATTGGAGACATTCGCTAAAAAGAAGATGTGGCCTGAGAGAGGCATTGATTTGGAGAGTTTGAGGAATACCCCTATCCCAACAACAGTGAATGACATGGGATGGGGAGGTTTAGCTGCTACTCCGCCACATTACAGTGACAGCTTGGTGAAGGAATTCTATGCGGGGATGAACCCCGGGGAGTATATGAGGGGTGGTCCCATTCTAGTGAGAGGGGTTCCCGTGTACTTGAACGCACCAGACATTAACATCTACTTTGGGACGACATTGTTGGAGATTGAGGGGTTACGTGAGAGGATGGTGGAAGGAATCACCACGAATCCTTTGTATGTGAAGAATTTGGTGGAATTTGCTAACATTATGACAATCACTCCTATGACCATATGGATGGCGAAGAGGTTCCCTCTCAAGCAGTCAAACCTGAAGATTGAGCATGCCTTTTGGAACATTTTCCTCACATTTTCCCTTAGGCCAGTTTCCCACAGGTCCACTATTCCATTTGAGGTTGCCAGGATTCTACATAGTATCATTGAGAGGCAGCCTATTGATGTGGGGATCATTGTGAAGATGGAGATTCAGCGGATTGGGAGGAATGAGTCAGAGACAGATATCCTCCCTTTCCCTTGTTTGATCACAGAGGCCTGTAAGTTGGCAGGCGTGGATATCTCTGGGGACATACTTAAGCCCCCCCATGTCAGATATGGACTTGACCACCTAGCGACGTTTGATGATTAAGCGTGGGGAGATACCAACTGGCGGGAAACGCAGGAGAGTGCATGGTTCAGGGGCAGGCACCAGTGTTAGAGAGGAGTTTGAGAGAGTTGTTCCTGATGAGGAACGTTTTGATGATGAGGAGGATGAGGAGATTCCTGTTGTTGATGATCCTAGGCAGCCTTTAGGCCTCCGGATTCTGGATGGAGTAGAGCGTATCATGGGCACTCAGACAGGTAACTTCAACATTCTCCATGCGGACAATCTTGTGATCGAGGAGAGGCAGAAGGCCCTAGAGGACAGGCAGCTAAAGCTAGAGAGTCTGATACAGGATTTGAGTGAGACTGTGATCACAGGATTCACAAATCTCCGCCATGATCTGAGGCTCACCCCGTATGTCAGGAGGCCAAAGAATCCTACCACAGGGACTCCACCTACCCCCGCCGCACCTTCAGGACCTAGTACAGAGGAGCCTGACTTCGTCTTTCAGACTGCACAGTCTGCTTTAGATGAGGCAGCACAGTTAGAGGAGGCCATGACTCGTTCCTTGATAGATCAGGGGCCCCGTTATGTGGGAGGCCCTCCCATTGATGAGGCAGCTGCGCATAGGAGATGGAGAGAGGAGCAGTCTAGGCGGGCGGCGATAGCAAAGGAGCAGAGAAGGAAGGACCCAAAAGGGAAGGGTAGAGTAGAGTAGGATGAGGAGGAGGAGTCAGATTAGTGGGCATCCTAGCATCTCTAGGATTTATTATTGGACTTTTATCATTTGCATTCGCTATTTTTCTATTTGGCCATTGCTAGTTTCATGTTTTTACTTTTGGATTATATTGTTGGATATCTTAGTTTGATTTATGTTTATTTGCTTTTCTTTTCCTTTTGCTCTATATTTTTCTTTGTTGCCTTTATTTTCCCGCTTAGAATAAGAGTGTGGATTGGATTTTGATAGTGGATTTAGGTTATTTGTGCCTTATTGTTATATGTTGATTGTTTGGACTTTGTGAATGGATGGATGAGAGGGCATTATGCCGGATTATTGCCATATTTGGTTATTGCCTTTGCTTGTTGGATTATTGCTTGAAACTTGTTGGGTTGCGTTTGTTATCTTTATTTGTACTACCCTTGAACATTGAGGACAATGTCCAATTCAGGTTTGGGGGTACATTTGCGCAACGCCATGATGCTTGATTTTAAAAATATTATGTGTGCCAAATTTTTCAAAATTTTTTGTGATATTGCCATGTTTGAGCATGCTTTGCTTGTGGAGATTGATCTTTACATGATATAGTGAGGAATTGTGCATCTTTGCGAATGTTAGGTTGAGATTAACACCATGCATGCCACTTAGGGTGTCATTGAACAAAATGCGTTAATCTTTTTCTCTTAAATGTTGAGTGAATGATCAAATTTGCTTGAAGGCTAAGAATTAATAGTGGAGATTCCTGTGAGGATCACAAACATAGCCTTTAAAAAGCATACGTTGAGTTGTAAACATTCACTCTTTAAAACACTCATTCTCAAACACTCATACAAGCATGTTTTGGTCTCATTTGCACTAAATGTTGTTTGCCATAGAATATTATGGACTGCTTGTGGATGCCTTATTTTTGCTTAGTGGACAAATCTTTAGAAATGATTTTAGGCGATGCATGTGAAAACCGCTTTGGCCTAAACACTTCCAACCAATGTGAATATGTGTGCTCCCAAGCCCCTTTGAAGTCAAACACTTTTGAAGCTCTTCTTTCATAAACCACATCTACATGAACCCTATAGCCTTATAATAATTGACCTACCTTGACCAAATGAATTACTAAGGCTTAGGAAATCAATGTAAAATTGTGAACTTATAAATGTAAGGTGTGCACCTAGGCATGCAAATATGTGCAAGAGTCTTGCAAAGCAAGAAATGTTTGAAAAAAAAAAAAATTGAAAGAAAACAAAAAGCTTGAAAAGAATGTGAAAAGAAAAGAGAAATGAAAAGCATGAAAAGAAAAGAATTGGCAAGCAAAATAAAAAGAGAACCAAGAAAGTAGGCACAAATAGCCTAGAAAAGAAAAGAGAACTAAATGAACTACTCAAGTTGAAAATGAGAGTGGCATACACATGTATAAGTGTGAGCTTGGACACCTTGAAGTGTGAACATTATGTGTGAAACTTGTGGAACTTAAAAAAAATTAGAATGTATGCCTTGATGTAATCATGAGGTTCCTTGATATCCATTTTTCCATTCTTTGTTTCACAGTAACCGTAGGCCTCATTACAACCAAAGAAAAGACCTTCATGATCTTTAGGATTGTCCATTTTGTACAAATTTGGTTGATGCATGTTCTTTCTAATTCATGGCTTGCAATTCCATTCATGAGATCATTTTTCAGGAAATTGCGTTTTTAATAATAATCATGTGCAATCAATTAGTTGCCATAACATGAATTCATATTGCACATGTACAATTTTGAGTGAACCTAGGAGTCTTGGAGAAAAGAAGAGAGAATCCGGTGAGATTTAGTATCAAAGCGAATTACATTCTAAACTAATAGCATCTTTGCTTTGAAGCTTTGACATTCTGAATGTGAGATCGCATTGCGTACAATTATGTCTAATAGTGGCACGTTTTTAATCTTAACTTGAAATGCTCTTTCATGTTAAAATCCTCGCTTAGGCATAACTGTTTTAATCTCTTCATTTTGGCTTCACACATTGATCATATGAAATGATAACCTTTGAAATATCTTTATGCATGTCTTTGGGGGTTTGCTTGTGATTGTTTTGCTCGAGGACTAGCAAAAGATTGGTTTGGGGGTATTTGATCAAGCCAAAATTGGTATGATTTTGGCCCTCATTTCCGATTCTTTTAGCTTGATTCTCGGGCATTTCCCCGTGTTTAATGTGTTAAAATTGAGTGTTTCAGGTTTTATTAGGTTTCAGAAGCAATTGAGATGAAAGTGGAGGACTTGTGCGAAAATGTCTCACAAATGGGAAGAAACAGGGCATTTTCGCCACTTGGACATGAGAGGTCGCTACAAGAGCGCCATGGCGACAGAGGATTCTCCAAAAGCATCAGAAAGTCGCTACTTGGGTGCCACTTGAGCGCCATGGCGACAGAAAGTCCCAAAAACAATCAGGTGGGGTCGCCACTTGGGGGTGGCCATGGTGACTTCCCTTGCAAGTGGCGACCTAGTGCACTCAAGGCATGGTCGCCACTTAGGGTCGCCATGGCCACCTTGATGGCACAAGTGGCGACCTCCTCACTTTTCCAGGGTTGCCACTTGAGGTCGCCATGGCGACCTAGAGGTTGCAAATGGCGACCTCTACACAAAATGGTCATGGTCGCCACTTGCCAAATAGCGAGAAAGATGGTTTTCGAAGCGACTTTCTCATCTAACCGTTTTACGCACCAGGGTCGCCATAGCGACCAAACAGTGACCAAGGCTCCACCTCAGCGAATCAAGCAGTTATCAGTACATGTCCAAGAGTGAGTATATATATGGAGCGTCCCTCCATCTTCAGAGGATCGAAAATCATAGAGAAAATTCAGAGAACTCACTTTCAGATCTAGATCATCATCCATGGCACATTATTCATCATCTTCCATTTCTCTTCTTGAACTCATCTAATCCATCCAACCCTCAACATAAAACCTTGATTACTTCACTTCATCATTCCTCATCCCACCATTTCTCCACCAAAATCCTTAGTAACTTTCCACCAAAACACCCACATTCTAAGACATATCATCAACCTCCATTCCTTGCATTTAGGAGCATAGAGGAGAAGAAGGATCAAGCCTAAAGAAGGTGACCCAAGGGTTATTTCCTTATATTTTACTTCTTTTCATTTATTGCAAATATGTGTAACTAAACCCCTAATCTAGGGGATAGATTTGAGGATCAATTGGTTGTGGGTTTAGCTTAGCTTGTAATGAATCTCTTATGTGTTCTATTCGTTCAAATTAATTAGATTTCATTCATTATAATTAACTTGTATATCACTTGTTAATTGCTATCTTGAGTGGAATAATTTGTTATATACTCATATGTGGATTGACAATCCTTGTGTGATTAAGAACCCATTGATTAGGATAGATTAGTGGTGGGTATATCAACCCCACTAATCTAAGCCTTTAAGTGGTTAACATAATGAGATTGGTGCATTAATGAAGCTAGATTAGCTTACCCACATTCAATTGTTAATCAATCTATTCCTTAGCTATCTTTTATTTGATTTTATCACAATTCTTATCAAGGTGTTGAGTATTCTATTTTTCATAACATTTTTGGTATATTTTCATTTGAGTAGTTTAGCATTGGTGGTTTTAGAAACCACACATCTATCAAACACTATGATTTATTTTATTGTTTTAAGATTAGTCAATTTATCTAATTAACACTCCATTCCCTGTGGAACGAACTTGCTCACTATTTTGCTATCAAATCACATTTTAAAAGGATTAAGTGGCTTTAAAAGAGTTTTCAAGAATCAACCAAAAATCTATATTATTACTATTTTGTTGAGTACACAAACGACCTCATCAATTTCTAGGTTTTGTCACATGTTCATGAACTATAATTTTTGATTGTGATATCTATCATTTAAATCTAGTTCTTGTTTGGATTGAATATGTTGTGGATTTCATGTGTTAACTTATTCACTTGATTTCAAAGTTAGTTTTGTGATTTCTATTGAAAACTTGTTACTCTAGCTTTGATTGACATGTTTAGGTTTCTAGTTATTTTTGTGAATGACTTTGAATGTCTAATATAGATTTCTAATCACATGTTCATAAGAATTATTTACATTTGCTTGTGAGCTTTATTTGTGCAAATCTAATTCTTCATAAAGTGTGTTTGATCTACTTGCTCTATTTGCATGTGTTTGCATCATTTGCATCGTTTGCCTCACTTAGATCATTGCCTTGTGGAAAGATTTAAGTCTCTTGTTAAGGTGAGTGAAGCCTTAATTTGAGCAAGAAGACTTGGCTAGGAATGTGTTCCGGGTAACCAAGCAAAAGTCTTAGCAAGGAGTTTTGTACTCCGGATGGTTGAGCTAGAGAAGTTTGACTAGGATCTATTGATCTAGATTGCTAAACAATGAAATCTTCCTAGAGGCTTGTGAGACTTGGATAGGAAGTTACTTCCCAGAGGTGTAGGACACACTTTGGATAGGAAGTAGGCTTAGTGAATCACTAGCCCGAGGGTTGATTATGAGGTGATAGCTTAGGATGGATATCATTGTGTTGATAGCCTTGAGTATGTAAGTCTCTTTTTATTTATTTATTTATTTTTTTAGTGAATTTGCTTTGCCGGTGGTTATGGTATCAACCCGATGATGTTTCCTCTTTGAGGTTTTACCACGTAAAAACCTTGAGTCTTTTTTTTTTTTTTCCGCTTTAAGTTTCTTTATCTTCTATATGTTCATATGTATTGATTCTTTGTTTATTGATGTTCACATGTATTGATTCATATTATACAATTGTTATATCATATCAAGTGATCATTTCATTCTTATATTCTGCAATTTTTGAATATTGGAAGAATTTGGGCCTATACCTATTCATCCCCCCTCTAGTATATTATACACTATAAGTGGTTAAGGGAATTTCAGTGTGAAGTGTAAGCATGTTCGTGTGTGTGTGAGAGAATGAGATAAGAAAACAAAAAGATAACTAAGGATAGACATGTAATTGGGTGCTTTGCCTTTCTAAGTTAATCTAATCGTAAAGGCAAACACCCTAAGTTTTGAAAACAAAGATGGCTTGGAGAGAGAAATAAATGGACATACAAGGTACTTATGACTACCATGAGATTCGCGCCACTAATAAAACCAATCGCATAAAACACTATAATATTGGGTTTAACCTAGCCTTTGATGCGACCTCTAGCTATGGAAGTGGGGAGAGTTTCCTAGTCCTCGATTGTACTCACCGAGGGTGTATTGCGTGAGCAATGACCATAAAAGGACTGCATGAAGCATAAAAGCCGACCCTCGATCACTATTCATTGAGTGTGTATCGTGCGAGCAACGACCAAGGGTAGCTTATGGCAAATATTAAAGGATCGACCATTGATAGCTACTCACCAGTAACGTGTAAGCAACAACCATATAATGGAAGTAAATTTGGACCCTCAATCACTACTCACCGAGGGTGTATCGCGCGAGCAACAACCAAGGGTGGTATAAAGCATAAAGGTCTATAGAACCGAAATCCAATCAAGTAAGGTGTATACCATCATGAATTCCACCCATTCAATTAAGAGCATAATCAAGACCAAGAGTTGATGTACCTACTTAACCCTAATTCTAAAAAACTTAAATCAATCCAAAACATGCATTTCGAATTATCCATCAACATACCTACAATCAAGAGATGTTTGATTAATCTACTCCTAAATTACATTAATCTACTCTTAATTCCAATCATGAACACATATCAATTTCTAACCTACATGCCATGAATGTAAAGATAAGAGATATTTGTAAACATGCATCTAGAAAGGGTTGTCAAGCCTACTCAATACAAGTCAAGAAATAATATAAAGAAATTGAATGTGACAAAACTTGAAAATATTAAATACAAGTAAATCAAATAAATGGAACTAGTGTTAGATTTACATATTTTCCTAATGGGGATACACATCAAATAAAGAAAATACAAGAGAAGAGTAAAAAGAGAAACCCAAGGTGTCAATATCGGATCTTCAAGCTTGGAGAGGGATCCAATTGTCATCTCGGATCTCTAAGCTTCATTGAAGCTCCTCCTCATAGACAAAAGAGGATGGCTCTTTCCTCATGAATCTCCTCCAAAGATGGGTAGTTGCAAGTGGAAGTGATGAGCTGTCGTTGTGTACTCAACAAAATAATGTTTTAAATGTGATCGTTTTGAAAACCTTTTTCAACCACTAGAAAAATCCACTTAGATAGAAAATTAATAAAGTGGCAAGTCGAATTCGTTCCACAGGGAATTAGAGTAATTAGTTGAATTAATTAGCTAATCTAAATGCGATAAAATAAATCATAGATAAATGGATGAGTGAATGGGTTGTCAAGCCATCAAACATACATGTAAAATAAACCTAATAAAACTAATAAAATGAAATGCTCAACAAATCTAGATAAGATATATGGAATAAATAATTAATAGGAATTCTAGGGATATGATAGAGTAGCTAATGGACAATGAGCAATTCATACATGGCTTCTTTAATGCACTATCTACACAATCAAGGACCGATCTCATTCGAAAGTGTTGTTTAGGTCATCACTACGAACCCTAAACAACTTCCAACCGCAATGCCTAACATATTAAGGAGAGGGGGTCACGGCGGGATCGGTTAGTGACGATCAAATGGTCTAGGCAATCGAGGTTGATCACCCCTCCAAAAGCCTATCCTATTCACTATGTGCTCTAATCAATCAAGTGTGTCAATAACTTAATCAATTTTATCACAAATTAATCCTACAACATATTGTAATTAACAAG
The DNA here is from genome assembly GCA_954870605.1 of Acer campestre. Taxonomy (NCBI): domain Eukaryota; kingdom Viridiplantae; phylum Streptophyta; class Magnoliopsida; order Sapindales; family Sapindaceae; genus Acer; species Acer campestre. Next base: position 19,782,636 of record OX940809.1, read on the forward strand.
TGTGTCAATAACTCAATTAATCACATAAGTGCAAGATCTAATTAAAAAGTAAATAAAACTTAAATCATGCAAACATAATATTGAAAGCTTTAATAAATACTCATGTCCAAAAAGTCTCTCAAATCATCCCCTAAAATAGGGGTTTTAATTACACATAATTACAAACAAGAAAAGGAAGTAAAATGGAGAGAAATCACCCTTGGGTCTCTCTTGTAAGTTTGATCCTTCCTTGAACTTCCTTGCTTGAATCTTGTGTAAAGAGTGGGTGTTGAGGATGTGTCTAGATAGGTTGAGTCATATGGAAAGTGACAAAGGAAAGGGGTGGAGAAGATGGGAAGAGAGGAATGATTAAGGTGGAGTAATCTAGATGTTGAGTTTTAGGTAGAGGAGAAATGGAGGGATTAGGAATGGTAGAAATGAGGTTTCTTGGTGGTTAAGAGATGTTCAAAAGAGGAAAAATGTGATGAATTTATAGGATTTTCAAATTAGGTCTCGAGTGGCAAATTACCAAAACACCCCTGACCATGGCAAATTACCATTTAGTCCACCAGAGGGGGGCATTTTGTAATTTTCCCCACCAATCAGATTTTTACAAAGGCAAGGTCGCTACTTTGGCATTCATGGCGACCCTAGGGATGCAAATGGCGAAGCAATCAGGTGCTAAAAACAACCCCTGTCGCCATGGCGACATCGATTTACTCGGTTTTATCACGGTTTCGGGAAGTGGCGACATAAGGAGCGTGATACCCATGGCTGGACCAGATTTTCGTGGTGGATTTTGGTGAGGTTTGGTGAGCCAAATCGGTGTTCATCATGGTCACGTGAGTCTTGCCGTTTGTTTGGGCCACAAATCGGTCAAAAATGGGGACAGCAAAAGTGCTTTTCGGTGGCTGCAAAAAGAGGTTAGGGTTAGGTCACCATGGCTAGTTCACGAGCTCGGGGAAGAAGATAAAGATTTGAAGAAGGTGAGGTGCGTTTAGAAGTCTTTTGGGGTTTATTTAGGCTTTGGTGTGGTGAGCTCACCACATAGGATTAATTGGGCCTTTAACATAACATATACACGCTGGGCCTATCAATTTAAAAAGCCCAAGTGTAAATCCTCATGAAACTCACCATTTCACTAAATGAGGTGGTGTGGCTGCTTGGAAAATTACGATACGGCCCCTGATCTCTTCTAAAATCACAATAAATTCAATCCTTCTTCAATAATTACAGTTTTACCCCTAATTGACCAATATTACTTCAATGCCCCAGAACTTTATGAATACCTGAAAACACTTAATTCACACCATTAAATCACGGGATATTGTCTGGGAATCAAGCAAAAGGAGAAGGAAATGAGAGCCAAAATCATACCAATTTTGGTTCGATTAGGAAGGTGGTGATAGTGAGGCAATCCATGGAGGAAAACCTCCATGGATGCCTTTGAATGTTCTCTCTCTTTTTTTTGTGTGAAGAAGATGAAGTGTAGAGAGGATTTGTGTCTAGGTTATGTGGGTCAAGAGTTGATGGGTCTTGTGAAAAAGTGGTGTATTTATAGGCTTGGGAGGTTAGGGTACGATTTAGGCATGAAAGGACAACATTACCCCTCTAAAATGGCCCAAAAACCCATCATATGGTGCTAGAAAGTGTAGAATTTGGGTCCAGTACGAGTCAAGGACCAGCACTATACCCTCATTTTATCGATTCTTCAAATTATCAGCTCCCGGGTTTTATTAATAGTGCAGGTGGAGTGCGGGTGGTTGACCCGCATTGTACCCACACTTTATCTTTTCTTCATTTAAGTAGCTCTTAGGTTTTTTCAACAGTGCGGGTGGAGTGTGGTTGGCTGACCCACATTGGACTCGCACTCTTGGAGCTTCTGATGGTTTTATCCTTCTTTTTGCACAATTTGATCCCCTTTTCGTACGAAAGTCCCAAATTTCGCTTCCAACACTAGAAATGCACAAATGCCTAAAATTACAATCAAAGAACTCATAAGAGACGGAAAAACACATGAAAACAAGACAAAGAGTAAGTATATGAGGACCAAAATATGCAACATTTTTGGCACGATCAGGCCTTTCTATTGTGAGTGGAGCCATGTTCCCTTGCATTGAACATTTTTATGTTTAGTTAGCTTTGTCTTTACGTAGCTTGTTTTAGCTCGGTTTTACTAGGATCTATTTGCTTTTTTTTTTTTTTTGAGTGAATCTGGGACCCTCTTTAGCCTTGTATGGCTTTTCTTTTTCTTTGTTTAATGCTTCTAATCTTCTCACTTATTCGAGCGAATTTAAAATCTTCTTTTCCCTTATTAGGCATTGCTCGTATCCTCTCACTTATTTTAAGTTGTTCTGGGATCTTCTTTTGCTAGGCATCTTAGCCCGATCTTGTCATCATTGTATAATACTGAAGTGTTCATTGGGACTTACCACGACCATACACTGAGTCCCTGAGTAGGTCACCTGGGATGTCCCCCGGTTTTATCAGCCTAAGGGGTTGGCCGTGTTACTGGCTGCGTTTATTTTGCTCTAGCCAGGTCGACAATACTTTCTATGAGATTTGATCCCATCCTTGAATGCTATCTTGAATGTTTCTTTTACATTTTGAGGGGGCCAGATTGTTGATAGTGCTAGGCACCAATCGGTTTGGCAATATTTTTATTTAACACTAGTTCTGGTGCTTTCTTCGTATTAATAAGACACTTGCACTATGAGATGGCTGAATTACTATCTGTGCCTAACACTGGTCAATTCGGCTGGTGTTTTTGGTTGGGTTTTATTCCCAATGTTTTCGAATGCCTCTCGGGCACTTTTACTCCATAAAAATAGTTTTAATGCTACAAATTTGCGTTCGCTTTTTAGTGCTAGAAGGGTGATTACTCTTCTTGTTTTATCAGGGGTTTTTATTTACTAGAAATACTTCTTTTGCCTACAAAAAATTGATATTGACTCCATGGAGGATATTTTATTAATTATGGCTTGCAAACTTTAATAACACTAGTCTAAAAAATTAAAAAGGAAAAGAAAGAATAAAAGACACTAAGGATAGTATATTTTCAAGTACCGGCGTTGTATGGCTGAGAAAAATGCATGTTCCCAGCCGAGCAATATGATATGCTTCATGCCCTGCTAATTTGGTGATACGGTATGGCCTTTTCAACTTGTATATGAGAGATCATGCGACTCTATCTCTAGTACTTGGTGACACTCTCTTCAGCACCAGCTCTCCAAGTTGGAACCTCCTTATGTGCACATAGGAATTGTAGTAGCTAGCCACTCTCTACTCGTAAGCCTCATTTCTTATTCGGGTCTAATCTCTTCTTTCCATTAACTCATCCAAGTCATACTTTAGCATGTCAATATTGAGCTTGAGTTGGAAGAGTTGTACCCTTAGAGAAGGGAAGGATGTTTTTACAAGAATGACAACCTCGCTTCCGAATGCCATAAGTAGGGTGTCTCGCTTATCGAGATTCTTTATGTGGTTCGGTACGCCTATAGCACTCGAGGGAGCTTATTCGCCTAGTTTCCCTTTTTAGTAACGAGCTTGGCTTTGAAGTTAAGCTTGATTACCTTGTTCACAGCCTTAGTTTGTCCATTCTTCTACGGATGAGTTGGAGACGCATAATAGTTGTTGATCATGATTTTTTTACATAACTATTTGAACTCACTGTTGTCGAATTGGGTTCCATTGTTAGTGATGATGGTTTTCAACACTATGAATATGTACAATATTTTATTTTTGATGAAATTCGTAGTATTGGCCTTTGTTATACGCATAAGGGGTTTTGCTTCCACCTACTTTGTGAAGTAGTCTACCGCTACAATGGCATGCTTTGCTCCAAATTTGGTCGTCATTGCCATAGAGCCGATTAAGTCAATCATCTACATGGAAAGCGAGCAAGGAAAGGTAATGCTCTTCAAACTCTCTGGTAGTTGGCTAATGTTGTTTGCAACGCTTTGGCAAGCTTCACACCTTTATGTAATTCGTTAGGCATCGACGAACAAGGTCAGCCAGTAAAACCCTTGCCTTAGGGTTTTTTGAGCTTAGCTTTAACCCCCAATATAGTTTCCATAGCTTCCACCATGTATCCTTTTCAGGATTCCATCAGCCTTTATTGGCCCAACACACCTTTGTAGCATCCTTTAGTACCCCCTTTTATTCAACTCGCTACCAAGAACTAAGTATCTAGTAGCTCTATACCTTACCTGCTTTGCTTCTAGTGGATCCTTTAGTAGAGTATCATTGATGAGGTACTCCCTTTATGGGTGGCATCAAGTTGTTTCCACTGTCTTCAACCTCTCTAATAAACATTTCCTCATACTCACTGATTCTTGACCGAGCCAAGTGAGCAACTGGAATTGACTTGGACTAGATATTTGTTGTGGCCAGGGTAACCCCTTGCTCATTCTCTTCTGGAGGTATTTGCACAATTCTAAACTCTTTGAATCACCTCAATAAAGTTTTTGCCACGTTGAAGTAGGCGATCATGCTTTCATCGTTTGCCTAGTATTCATCCAGAATCTGGTTGACAGTGACTTAAAAATCGTTAAAAATTTCAACTTTGTCGACTCCCAAAGTTGTGCAGACTCTTAATCTTGTTAGTAAGGCTTCATATTTAGCTTGATTGTTTGTTGCTTTGAAGTCGAATTGCAGGGCACATTCGATTGGGTCTCCTTTTGGGGTGAACACCACTATCCCCGCTCTATTGCCATGCGTGTTTGATGATCCATATACATGGAGTTGCGACAAAAAAGATTTCCTCTCTTTTTCTTCAATCATTCTTGCCACCTTTACATCTGGTTCTATGAACTCAGACACAAAGACAACGACTGCTTGCCCCTTTTTGAATGGCTTCGGGAGATAGTTTATGTTAAACTCACTTAGTTCAACTGCCCACTTAGTCAGCCTGCATAAGACTTCTGACTCTTACAAAATTTTCCTGAGAGGGTAGATAAGTATATGCCTCAATCTGATAGGCTTAGAAGTATGGGTTCAGTTTTCTTGCTGCTACAACTGAGATGAGGGCCATCTTTTTAGCTAAGGAATATCTTGTTTCGGCTGGAAGTAGGGCATTGCTTGTGTAGTATACCAGCTTTTGGATTCCTATATCTTTCCTAACCAGTATAGAACTGGTTGCCACCTCAGTAATGGATAGGTAAAAGTATAGTACTTCCCTGGCCTCTTGTTTTGATAATAAGGCGCTTTGACCAAGTAATCCTTCAGCTATTGGAAAGCTTCTTCGTAACTTTCATTCCACTTGACCTCTTTTCCTTTGTTTAAGGCTTTGAAGAATGGTAGGCACTTGTTTGTTGATTTAAAGATGAACATGTTCAAGGAAGCTAGATAGCTCGTGAGTATTTGGATATCTTTCAGGGTTTTTGGTGAGGCCGTGTCCTCCAAGGCCTTGATCTTATTGAGGTTAAACTCAATCCCTTTTTAATGAACTTGAAATCTGAGGAACTTCCTGGATGGTACACCGAACACACAATTGGAAGGATTTAGCTTCATCTTCTACCTTCTCAACATGTCGAAGGTTTCCTGCAAGTCAACTACATGTTTTACTATGGTGACACTCTTTGTTAGCATATCATCGGCATATACCTCTATGTTCCTCTCTATCTGGCCAGTGAATATCCTATTGACTAGTCTTTGATATGTTGCACCGATATTTTTTAGGTCGAACTGCATGACTGTATAGCAGTACAATCCTTGGTTGGTGGTGAATGCAGTTTTCTCCTTATATGGCTAGTGCATCTTGATCTAGTTGTATCTCGAATACGTGTCCATGAAATTGAGGAGTTCTTGTTTGATCGTAGGGTCTACCAGCTGGTTGATTCTCAACAATGAGAAGCTGTCTTTAGGACATGCCTTGTTGAGGTTTGTGTAATTGACGCAATTCCTTCACCAATTTTTTTTTTTTTCAAGTACCACATTTGCCACCAGCTAAGGATACTTGACTTCTCTGATCAAACCTTTAGCAAACATTTTGGCTACTTATTCCTTTTTGGTAGCACTCTTTCCTGGGTTAAATATTATTCTCTTTTATACTTCTAGCTTGCACTTGTTGTCAAAGGCTAGCTAATATGAGATCACAGTTGTGCTGATCCCATGCATATCTTTGTGACTCAAAGCGAAGATCTCTTTATACTCTCGCATCAAGTCCATTAGTTCGACCTTCATTGACTCTGATAGTCGTGCACCTAGCTTGACAGTTTTTGTTGGTTCCTTTTCTTTGAGGATGATATCTTCTATTGGTTCCTCTTTTCCTTTCTCGGACTCATCATTGGGATCGAGTTTGAATGCTCATAAAGTCTATTCTTGTGGATATTCTCTTTCACTGACTACACAAATGTTGATTGATTCCTCTCTATTTTGTCTTTGAATATTGATGGGTTGGCCTTGTGAGCCATCTCTTGAGACCCTTTAAGCTTCCATACCCTGAACTCTATTAGAAACGTTACCCTCATGACATAGGTCGCATTTGTAAGTTCTTCAAGTTTGATTGGCTTATTTCGGTGACAAACTACATTTGGGGTTTGTGATGTAAGGGTAGCTTAGGCTTCTAATTGTTGGTGATCAAGCTCAATAAAGGCTCTCTCAAGACCTCAAGATGATAAGCATTTCAAAGGTAAAACACTTGTGCTTAATTGCATTGAAGAGATCTAGTTGCACACACACATAGCTCATGCATATCTATACTTCTTGTATGTTGTGTGTTTTATGTATGTGTATTCATGTTCTTGAATCCTCTTCATGCATGTTTAATTGATTGTCGCTTCAATGATCACCTTTTTGCCATTTTTCTTTTCCTCCCATTGGCTCAGATGTTAGGTTTTTAGTTTGTGTTGGCATAAATTCCATATCAAAATGATGTTTTTCTTGTGTGTGATTAATGCTCATAGGTTGATGATTTGAAGCTTCAAAGAAAGATGTGGCTAAAAGATCAAGCAAGAAGATGCCTTTGAAGGGGAATGGACTACTTTGCACAATTAAGGTAATATTGACCTCATTCTTCTTCAAGGTAATAGGCACAAACACACAAATCATTTATATGTGTCCCTGCATCATTGTGCAACATTTATATAGCACATTTACATGTTTTTACATGCTCATGCATTGAACTCAAATTCTCATACATTGTAGAATTGCATGTTCTAAGACTAGGTCTAGGAAACGGCATACATGTGTGACATTGTGCTTATATGTTTACATTTTATTGTTTTTGGACTTGAACATGATCTATTATAATTCCTTATTGAGTCCCGGTCATTTCGATTACTCATTCATTTGATTTCGAGTCCAAACGATGTAGCTACGCTATTTTTCGTTCTCATTCGTTGAGTTGTGTTCGTCTTCATTTTTCGAGATGAATTCTTAACCTTTTGTCAAAGTTTCATAGTCTTCGTTGTGCGTGAGGGAGTCATGATTCGTAATCCAAAAATGGATTCAAAATTGGAGTTCAGAGTCCCGGATACGGCTGAAGAACGCGAGCAAAGCGCAAGAGGAGGTTGCTCGGCCAAATGGCCAAGCATGTGTCCACGTGTGAGCCACGTGTGACACACAGCTGAGACAGCCCTCTGTCCATGTGTGTCACACGCAGTCCACACATGGATGACATGTGGCTGCTCCTGATTGGGTGGCTTCTCTCTCTCTCTTGCTTCCTTTTAAATATTTCCATTCCCTCCCATTTTCAAGTAAGAAGAAAAAAATAAAGAAAAGAAAGAAGAATCCCGTCAGATTTTTCTCTCCAATTTTCTCACCTTCCAAACACCATAACTTCTTCATACGAAGTTAGATTTGAGTTATTCAAATTGAAGATTGTTTGTAATTGAGTCCTCTACCTTTCCCAAGTGTTCTTGCAGTCATTTGATTGAGTTTTCAAGGTGTTCTACCCAGAAAATCATGACAGCTCGTGATTTGGAGGTATTGACTTTATCTTTGTGATTTCTTCTTTTATAACCTTCAATTTGCTTGGGGTTTCTTCTTCTATATGTATGTATATGTTTAGTGAATGCTACTGAGAAAGATAGCTTCATAATCAATCTTAATCAAAAGTCTAATTTGAGACACTTGTGAACTAGAATATTTGATTCTATGATTTTCATATGTTTGAGAGTTGTATTGTGATTAGATTGACATCTAGGATTATTTGAGACTTGATTGAATGATTTTATGATTGATAATCCTTGAAATGTGTTTTGATCCTTTGATTGATGAAATCTTGGATTAAGGCTCTTATTTGTGTTTTTAGAGATATCTAAGATTTAATTGATTTATCAATATATCCTTTCTCTAAATCTTTGGTTAGAATATTCATTGAATATATTCTAGGTTTCTAGCATTTATTTGTATGTTTATAACATCTTGAAATTGTGCTTCATGATTATGATATATTCAAGTGTTATATGTGTGAATGGAATTATGAGCTTTTGTGTTTAGGTGTTTTCACATGCTTTAGTTTAATTCATGTTTTTGCTTCTAGATTTTTATGCTTGTGTTCTTACATGTTTAGGTCTAGTTGTTCCGTAGAATATATTGTTCACATGTTTTATGTTGTGTTGATTGTGATTTGCATCATTTGCATCACTTAGATCATTTGCCTTGAGGAAAGGTTGAAGTCTCTTTCAAAGTGAGTGAAGCTTTGTATTGAGCAAGAAGTCTTGGCTAGGAATGAGTTCCGGATAGCCGAGCGAAAGTCTTAGTAAGGAGTTGCGTACTCCAGATGGTTGAGCTAGGGGAGCTTAACTAGAATCCTAGTGATCTAGATTGCTAAGCAAGGGAATCTTCCAAGAGGCTTAAGAGCCTTGGATAGGAAGTTTCTTCCTAGAGGTGTAGGACACACCTTGGATAGGGAGTAGGCTTTGTGATTCACTAGCTCGAGGGTAGATTAGGATTTGATAGCTTGACATGGATATCATAGAGTTGATAGTCTTGAGTGTGTATGTCCTTTTCATATAGTGGATTTGCTTTGCTGGTGGTTGTGGATTCAACCTGTGGATGTTTCCTCTTCGAAGGTTTACCACATAAAAATCTTGTGTTCATTGTCTCTTTCTCTATCTCTTTTATATTGTGTATAAGTATGCATTAACTTGTTGAATATCATTTTCTTGTGTAGTATATTTGAACAAGTACTTGTAAAGAGTGATTTGTAGAACAATCCTCTTTAAATCAATTTGTATTTTTAATCCTTCATATTTGGTTATTCTTGTATAAAGATATATTTGATCACTCTTGTAATATCTTTAAACAATATTGATATACAAGATATTCTTTGATTTTGTATTTTAGTGATATTATACCTCATACAACAACTTGTTATATGTAGACATTGCTTAAATGATGATATGCATACCTTGTGTATATATGAATATTCCATTTATATGTTGTATGTAAAGCTATCTTGAGGGACAAACATAAGTTTGTTCAAGGGATTGAAACTAGGCGAAAAAACCTATTCACCCCCCACTCTAGGTACGCTTTAATCCATTTAACCTTGTTTGTATACTTTCATCGGATTTTTCCACAGGCCGATGGCCATGCACATAACTACCCTCATAGCCCATCTCTTTTTCTTGCATAATCACCAACTATATCCATCATTGCCTCATATGTCCTTGGTTGATCTCTCTTTAGGTTAAAGGATAATCAGCCACTTTGTAAGCCGTTGGTGAAAGTTGTTATGACGGTGACATCATCGATATCTTCGATCAGTGCTACTTCTTTTCCAAACCTCATCATGTACTTTCTGAGCTACTCATTCCTTTCTTACTTGAGGTTGGATAGATAGGCGAGCGACTTTCTTCATTGAATGCTTACTATAAATTGTCTGATGAATGCCTAATTGAAACTTGAATAACTGCTGATGCTCTTAGTGGTAACCGCTCGAACCATCTCTAAGCGAGATCACTAAACGTCTACGAGAATATGAGGTATAGCAGTCCATCATTTGATGCATATTGTGCCATCGTGTTTCTAAATCACCTTACGTGCTCCTTCAGATCCCTATCTTCTTTATATTGTTCAATGATAGACATCCTAAACCTTTTTGGAAATGGGGTATGGACAATCTGGTCGATGAACTTACTATCTGACTAGTCATCTGATAGTGTACTATACCTATATCTTCTTGCTCTTGCTGTGACTTTCTTCGACAACTCTTGTAAAGTTGATCGGTATACTTTTTATATGTTTTTCATCCATATTTCCTATGTAATAAGCTTGTTTCTCAAGTATTTTAGGTGTTTTTTAAAGGTTTTGTGAGCTGTGCAGGTTATATCTCCATAAAAGGTGCTTGGAAGCTTTTATTGAGAAAAAAAAAGCGAAAACAAGAAGAAAAGGGCAAAATTGTAAAGTTCCGCGGCGTAGGTCGCTATATATGAAAAGGCCCTACCCGCGGTTTATCCAGTGGTTTATTCCAGACGATCCCAGTCGTTTATCGCAGTTCAGACTGCTGCACAAGCATATGCTCCAACCGCGGTACATACCGTGAAAGTTTCCAGAGAGCCATCATTTGATAGGACCGCGGCGCATGCAAGTGTCTAGGCTGCGAAACATGCAGTAGTTGTGCAATTTCCCAGTTTTCTCAGGAAAACGTGAAGCCCTAATCTGGTGGAAAAACATATAAATACTTCCTATTTTATTTCAAAGCGAGACCTCGACAATAGCTCATAATCATAAACCTTACTTTCATAAGACAACCTCCATAACCATAATTCAAGTCCATTCTACACAATCGACAACATACGAGGAAGAAGACTTGAAGATTGAAGAATCTCTACCTGATCAACATGGGTTCTTTATTTATTATCTCTTGTTTATTTCTTGTAGTCATGTGTAACTAAATCCCATTCTAGGGGATCGATGTGAGGATAGCATAAATATTGGGTGTTGTCAATGACTTATCTTTAAAATATTTATTCAATTTAGTTTCATTCAAGTTTTAATTGTTTTCAATCTTGGTTTGTTATTAAATTGAATGTCACTATTTATTTAAATTGGGTGAGAAAATTATTGTAGGATTTAATTAAGTAAATGCCATGCTTTATTGAATCATCCTCTAATTGAATGGAAAAGATTTAATGAATTGAATGCCACTCTAAATTGATTTTGGCCTTTATAAATCTTTGTGTTTAAAATATATCTTTTCCAAAACTCTTACTATATGCCATAGAGGAGTTTAGGTTTAAGGTAATTGATTTCTATCATACTAAAGAAAATGTTTGGTCCTAACTTGGATAATTAAGCATTAATGAGGTCAATAATTGATAATACTCAATTGTTCATCGCTTGACTCTATTGATTCCCTTGTCTCATCATCATTCATATTCACCTTCAATTGATTCTAGTTGTAATTTGAGAAATAATTAGGTGTTTTACTTTGAGATATTTTAATTTAGCAATCCAACATGAGAAATTTGATTTAGTTTAATTTTCATGCACGTAGATTAGATTTTACACTAGAGTATTAGCTTTAACCAATAATCTACTCAATCCCTGAGAACGATCTTAGAAAAAATACTTCAACAAAAGTGACTTCTCGTTTGCCAGTTGGTTCTCCATTTAGGCCGAAATGGCTTTTTACAGTCAGCCATTAGTGCACCTTATCTGCTTTCAAATAAGGGCAGATTTACCGGGCATCTGGGATTGGCATATGGATCTCCGAGCGCAGCCTACCAAATGGATGAATGTTGGGTGTGATCAGATCGTATGGTGAGGAAATTCCAATACTTGCTAGCAAAGGTGATCCTAAAATTAGAAGCCTTGCTGACCAAGTGGTGTTTGGTATCTTAGGGATATTGTAGGGTCACTGGGGCTATCACCTAGGTATTTGATGTTGCAATTGATTGCTCTTTGGTTGTTGATGAGCCATGTCCGGTTACTCTAGTGGCCCTTTGGAGTTTCTGATCGTTGTTGTTGTTTGGGTTGCTGTTATTATTATTGCTATTGCTATTATCCATGTTTTAGATTTGTTCATAAGGGTTCTTCGAAATTGAGTTCTACGACTCCCCCTTCTTCTAACATAAATTGTTGACCGTGATTTTTGAATCAATGAAAAGTCAACCCGTCAAACAATAACACGTAGGCAGATTGAAGTTTTGACTGGTCAAGGTGAGAAAGCCAAAACGTCTCTCTTCCACGAGGAAATGGTGCAATCGTTGAGTATTCCATTATGGATGGCCAATTCAACGAGAATGGTGATTTGCGAAGTAATATAAACGATAAGAATGCGAGATTTACGTGGAAAACCTAAGGAAAAGGAAAAAACCTTGGCTGTCAGAGATGGCGGGAAGGATATAACTATGAATCCCAGGAGTTACACACTGATCAAAGCTCACTTTCTCTCTGATAAATTGTTTGTATCTAATACAATGATTTCTACTAGTTTTTATATAGGTCGATGAGGTGTTGCCTTAATCCTTGTCGTGCAAATAAAGGATTCATCATTAGTATCCTCATAGGATTCTAGTGAAGTAGCTCGTTTAAGACTTGTTTTCAGTTTGGTGTTTATCTTCTAGAAGCTTTGAATTCTTTCCTAATTAGAATTCTTTGTTAGTTGAGAGGAAATAGCTATATTTCCTTATTAGAGTGTGATTCTAAGATTCTGTATCTGAATGGGTCCCCATTTGATATGGCTTATCCCGATAAGGTCGTAGAGATCTTCGGCGAGCAGAATCTTTGATCATTAAGACTTCTTAAGTTGAGCGACTTCACTTGGCAAACATGATACAAGCCCACACGAACTTCCTTGTCACACATCCAGACCTGGTGATGTGTCTTTGGTCGGAGCTCATTTGGTTGACCGGTTGACTCCAAGTGATATGGCACCATCATATGCTCGTTTTATCTGCTATCTTTGCTAACGTGCCATCTAGTCGAATTTATACATATAACAAGAGAGAAAAACTTTGATAGGAGAGATAAGAGGGGAAGGAAGATAGAGATCATGTGAGAGGATGGGAAGAAAGACAGAAAATTAAAAGTAAAAAAGAACAAGATAAAAGAATAGATGGGGGCATTTTGGTCTCACCACTTATTTTGGTGCTATTATAACATAACTTATTAGTTTAAAAAGTCAAGGTTATTGGTTCGAGTCTTCCCCCTCCCAAACAAAACATCGAATTAATGTAATACTTTTACAAAAAGGAAATTATCAATACCCCCTCCCCCCTCCCCCCTCCCCCCTCCCTTGAGGTTCGCCATAGTAGATAAACTGATCCCTCTAGTTTCAAAAATGGTTAGTCAACCACCTGATACCCAAAATATTGGTCGTTTTACCCCTTTTGTTGCCATATTAAATAAACTGGTCCCTCACCCCCTGATACCCAAAATATTGGTCATTTTACCCCTTCTGTCAAGTTTTCCATCCAAAATCCCCTTGATAGTTAATTAAAAAAATTAAAACACAGTGGTTAAAAGACACAAACTCTAAACAACTTGCTACTCCAACTTATTGTTAAAGGTTTGTTGATTTAAATGTATATATATATAGTTATATAATTTGTTTAAATAATTTAGATCTATTTATATAATTTAAAATAAACTCATATATATATATAATTTAAAATAAACTAATATTTAATAATAATATATTAAAACAGATTTATGAAAGAGGAAAAAAAAAACAAAAGGAAACCCATAAAATCCAAAAAATTAAAGCCCGTAAATTTTTTTCTTTCCTTTTTTTTTTTTTTGAATTTTTCCTTTTCAAAAAATATATTATTTCAATTTGATAAAAAAAAAAAGCCCAAAAAATCAAAGCCCATAAATTGAAAAAATAAAAAAATTCAAAAAATAAAAAATAAAAATAAAAAAGAATGAAAGAAAAATAATAATTAAAAAAATTCCTTTTTTTGAACTTTTTTTCCTTTTGTTTTCTTGTTTTCTTGTTTTCTTTTTCTTTTTCAAAAATCTATTTTAATATGAGTTTATTTTGAATTACATATATAAGTTTTTTGTTTAAATTATATATATATATATGAGTTTATTTTAAATTATATATATCTATGTGTTTATTTTAAATTATATAAACATATTGAAATTATTTTAAACAAATTATTTAACTATATATTTACACACACACACACACACACATTTAAAACTTTAAGAATAAGTTGGAATAACTCAGTTGGTTAGAGTGTGTGGCTTTTAACCTAAGGTTATAGGTTTAATTCTTGATGGAGGTATTTTAATTTTTTATGTAATGGTCAAAGGGATTTTAGATGGAAAAACATAAAGGGTAAAATGACAAATATTTTGAATTTTAGGGGGTTGATTGGCTATTATTGAAACTATAGGGATCAGTTTATCTATGGCAAACCTCAGGGGGGAAAATGATATTTCCCTTTTTAAAAGGATTATTTTGTTTAATTTGTTAAGTAATTATTACATTTTTTTTTTTAATATTTTTTCAATTACAAATCATTCAATTTCTAGGTTTCATTTCATGACCTAAGAATAAAGAATTTTTGTGTGATATATTGAATATTCTTGACTTGTTCTTATTGATATACATGTCTTGGTTTCTAGGTTCATTTGTGATTGTTTATTGAAAGCATTTCCCAGAATATCTCTAAGCATGTACATAGAGCTTGATTGATCATCTAGCTTTATTTGATTGTGATCTGCATCATTTGCATTACTTAGATCATTGCCTTGTGATAGGTTGAAGTCTCTTGCAAAGTGAGTGAAGCTATGTGTTGAGCAAGAAGACTTGGTTAGGAATGAGTTCTGGATAGCCAAGCAAAAGTTTTAGCAAGGAGTTTGGTACTCCAGATAGTTGAGCTAGGGGAGCTTGACTAGGATCCTTGTGATCTAGATTGCTAAGCAAGGAAATCTTTCTAGAGGCTTGTTAGCCTTGGATAGGAAGTTGCTTCCTATAGGTGTAGGACACACCTTGGATAGGAAGTAGGCTAAGTGGATCACTAGCCCGAGGGTAGATTAGGAGGTGATAGCTTAGGGTGGATATCATTGTGTTGATAGCCTTGAGTGTGTAAGTCCTTTTCATATAGTGGATTTGCTTTGCCAGTGGTTGTTGTATCAACCCGTGGATGTTTCCTCTTTGAGGTTTTACCATATAAAAACATTATGTCTCATTTTCGCTTTAAGTTTCTTTATCTTCCATATTTTACATTGATTGTATCTTTTGTATATTGATGTTCACATGTATTGATTCATACTATACAATTGTTATATCATATCAAGTATTCATTTCATTCTTGTATTTCGCAATTTTTAAATATTAGAAGAATTTGGACCTATACCTATTCACCCCCCTCTAGATATATTATACACCGTTGCTTTAAGGGAATTTCATTTGGTATAAGAGCGGGTGTCTAGATGCACTTAGATAGATCCTTTCTTTGTAGTGTTTTTGTTTTATTTGTGAAAGTCATGATTAATGAAGTTGAAAATATATACTCGAATGTGTCTAAACAACCTAGAGGGGTGGTGAATGGGTTGTTAATCCAGTTAGTTACCAATTTTTCGGATTAGTCAATATTCAAAAATAAACCCAATTCAACAAACAATAAAATCAAGTATAAGTTGCGGAAATTAAAGAACACTTGATTTTTAAGTGGAAACCCACACGGGGAAAAAACCACAGGCTGTTATGTGCACCACACACGGTCAATGAAATCCACTATATGAAAAGGAATTTACACCCTCAAGTGATTCTCGGACTCTCACCCTAGATAACCTCAGGCTATAGACACTACCACTCGCCACTCTTGGTTCAATCCCTAGTGATATCCCCTGATACACTACTCTTGGCGTGAGCAACTCCTAATCTACCCGACAGGCCTTTTACAGTGGCACTCGACCAATTGCTTGAGCACTACCCACCGGTAGCCACAAGACTTTCCTTGCTTGTGTAACTTCACCTAGAAGCCACAAGACTTTGACTCATGAAGAGAATTAAAAGTCTATGTGAGTATGGCAATAATGATGCACAAATGCAACAAGTGCTAGACTAAACACAAGATGCTTAACTAGATGTTATAATGCAAATAAACATCCTAGTTATCAACAAAACCTACATGTACATGCATGAGGTGTCAATTAGTTGTAGAGATTTCTTACAACCTAATTGCCAACAAACAAAGCCAATTCAACACATGTTGTCAATAATCATGGCAAGGACACTAAATGCAATAAACAAATGCAATCAATGAGTCCTACACATCAATGATGTCTAAATGCAAAACATAAAGACTTAGCTAGATGTTATCAATCACAAAACAATCCTAGCTATCAAACAATGTCAACATGTCCAAACATGTGAACTCAATTAGTTGAAGAGTATTTCTACCAACATAATTGTCAATTAAATCCACAAGAACATTCAATAAAGCTTGACTAGATAAATAAACATTAATCTATCAACCTAATCATCAATCAATTTTACAAGAATGTTCTAGGATTAGCTATTTAAGGAAAATCATCCTAATCATGTAAGCTATCACAAACAAAACCCAGTCATGTCATAACTTCACTAAATATGCAATAAGAGTGAAGATTTGCTAAACTAAGCAATAAAAGACATGTCTTGACTAAGATAGAACAATAAATGAAAATGTTGTGTTTGTTCTACTTACCAAGTCATAAATGAAGAAGACCCATGGAAGATTGATGCATGAAACATGTTAGATGCACATGGGTTTTGGGTTTGGAGAGTTAAAAAAGCAATCTTGGTGCTTTCTCTCTCAAGAATATGGAGCCTCTCTCTCTAGGGTTTAATTTTGTGGCTCTTGCTTACATACAAGAGAGAAGACATCATATATATAGGAACCCTAAATGAAACTACGTAGTTTTGGAAATATATATGAGCCCTAAATGAAACTACGTAGTTTTGGAAAGAAAACTCGTTTCTCCCGTCAAAAAGTGACTTTATAAGTGACTTGGATGGAAGTCACTTCTAAGGTCACATCTGTCTCGGTACAGGGGGTCAAAAAGTGACTTTAAAAGAGACTTTGATAGAAGTCACTTCTAAGGTCGCATTTGTCTCGGGTAAACAAGTGCAACAGCGCAACAGCTCTAGATTCGAGCTTCCCGAAGCATGACCAAACAA
Organism: Acer campestre; assembly: GCA_954870605.1. Classification (NCBI taxonomy): domain Eukaryota; kingdom Viridiplantae; phylum Streptophyta; class Magnoliopsida; order Sapindales; family Sapindaceae; genus Acer; species Acer campestre. The sequence goes on from OX940809.1 coordinate 19,799,686, forward strand.
CATCAAAAACTTTTGTATGACATATCGTTTGAAAGGTATGGATGTCTACTTTTTACTCCTTTTTATAAAAAAGGGTTTTGATATCTGTAGAAAGAGATATGGTCATTTGAGTGACCAAAGGTCAAATTTGAGCAATACAATATTGCCAAAACTCATGGTATAAGACCATGTGACCCAAGACCAATCCAAGAGAGGAAAATGGACCTCTCTAGTGGTCAAACATCGCGCTAAGACAAGCACACCATCATGCAAGCACGGACATTTTCAATCACTCAAACGGAAACGAATTACACCACACTTAAGACTAACATGAATTGCAAGTGTGAGAAGTGAATGCATCCTAATGCCTAACATGTCATGGCATTTCAGTGAACAAGATGCAATCATATAAACATGCATGAAGAGAATAACATCATGAATAATCACCAAGTATGTGACACACAAAAGATATGCAATATATGAAAATGCCTAAGTGTGATGATAAAGAATATAAGCACACAATTAAGAGAAATACAAATGCAATCATATAAATGCAATGAAAGTGAGTGTGTGCTAAAAGACATAGATGCAATAATCAATGAAACACACATGCATGGTAACAAATGCAAGATAGATAAAGATGCATGTAAGTGTGTGTGTGTGCACTTAATCTCTTCAAGAATCAAGGTCAAGTGATATACCTTTTGAAGCTCTTGATCTTGAAGTCACCGGGATGCTTGGAAGCTTGCCTTAATAATCATCAAGATGACCTAAGCTACCCATAACACAATCATCCCCAATGTGGTATGTCATGAAATAAGCCAATCACAAAATAGAGGTCCTTACAGAAGTGTGTTCCTATGTGGCTTGTTTTTTTTTGAACATATTGACTTTGATGAGAAAAAAATCAATGATCTTATTCTTGAAAATGAATGCTGTAAGGATTCCCATTTATTGATTGGCTTGTTTCCTGGACAAACCACATGTTGAGGTTGATGTAAGGGTAGCCTAGGAATTGGTGATCATCCAATGGCCCTTTCAAGACCTCAAGAGAAGAAGCACCAAAGGTAAATTCTATTGCTTACTTGCTTTGAAGAGATCTAGTTGCACACACACACATCTCATGCATATCTTTAATACTTGTATGTTGTGTGTTTTCATATGTGAGCATTCATAATTGTTGAATATCTCTTCATGCATGATTATTTAATGGCATCTACCTTATTGAAATGCCATAACATGATTAGGCATTAGGATGCAAAGTCGTGAATTTTATTCATGCTTGTTTGAATTGATTGCATCTTATTCTATGATAATGCCATGACATGATAGGCATTAGGTTGCATTCAATTCCCACACTTGCTCTTTATGTTTGCTAGCTTTTAGTGTGGTGTAATTAGTTTCCATTTGTGTGATCGGAAACGTCCGCGCTTGCACGATGGTGTGCATGTCTTAGCGCGATGGTTAACCACTTGAGAAGGTCTCATTCTTCTCTTGGATAAGTGTTAGTTTTGGTTTGGTTGTTTGGAGTAAAGTGTCTAGTTTCAAAATATTGGATTTCAATGTTTTAAATGTTTTTCAAAACTAACCTTTGTATGGTCTTGTGACCATAACTTTTTATAATAAGATTTAAATTGAGTTTTGTAAAATTCTGGACAAACTAGACACCTATACCTTTCCAACGGTATATTATTCGTAATATTTCATGACCGTTTGGATTGGTTTTGAAATCTCCAAAGTGACCACCAAAACAAGGCAACTATGTTGTTGTCCGTTTCCGACCTGTGGTCACTCAACTGACCATAACTTTCACCCAACTTACCATAAATTTTTCTATAGAAATTTAAATGTCATTTTGTAAAACCGAGTAGAAAGTAGACATCCATACCTTTCCAACGATATATTATATGAAAGGTTTTGATGTCGTTTGGTCATGTTTCGGAGCGCTCGAATCTTGAGCTAATGCATTGACGTGTGTACCGCTGAAATGCCCATTGTTTTTCTATTTCTTCCAAAACGACATAGTTTCACTTGGGCACTATAAATACATATCTTTCTCATCATTTTGAGGGGTGAGACCTAGAGAGAGAGGCTCCATATTCTTGAGAGAGAAAGTACCAAGATTGCTTATTTAACTCTCTAAACCCAAAACCCATTTCCATCTTGTATCATTCAACATCATTTGAGCATGGGTCTTCTTCAACACACATGGTATGATTTGTTGAACTCTAATCTCATCTAATTTTAGTGTTTTACTTATCAATTTTATCTCTTATATTACTTGTATGTGTTTAGATTAATTTCTACATACATGATTGAGATTATGTGTTGATTGGGTTATTTTGTGATAGCTAGGATTGTTCATGTTTATCTAACATCTAGCTAATTGATCTCATTAACATGATTGAGATTATTTGTGATAGCTTTGTATCTAGGATTGGTTATCCTTTACTTAGCTAAAGTTGTATGCCATTTCATATAACTATTTTCATATCTAGGATTGATTTTATTGTCATCATATAATCCTAGGTAAGCATCTAGAGTACCCTAGCTCTATCTTGCATATTTAGATATCATTGCATGTTCACTTAGGGTGTTGATCTCTTCGGAGAAGTAAGTCTTGTGTGATAGACCGAGATTAGGTCGTACACCGGGATTAGGTGGTCACATGAGCAAATTGGACTAGATCCACTTTTACAGGCCCGCGGGTAGTGGTAGCGGGATATTGGCCGGGATTAGGCCGTCAAACCGGGATTAGGTTGTATACGCTATCACAATTAGTGGATTCAAGGTTCGAGTGTGGCGCACTTACCAGCCCGTGGTTTTTCCCGTGAGGATTTCCACGTAAATATCAAGTGTTATTTAAATTCCGCACATATTACACTTGTTATATATATTGACTAGATTGGGGCATTTTCGTAATATTGACTTAACGCGAAAATTGGGTAAAATTGTTAAAATCTATTCAACCCCCTCTAGATTATTATTAGAACACACCGAGTTATTTGTTTCAAATGCTTATCCAAAGTCAATATATCCCTCAATAAGAAGCTAGAGAATCATGGACTAGGCTCAAATGAATTCAATGAACTTAAAGACAAGATCCTAAGTCTAGAAATGAACTTAAAAGATAGCAATGATAGACCTAGCATCTTGAAGAAAGCAATTGAGCAAAGAGATAGTTCTCTTGTTAGTGCTAAGAGGTTAGAAAACATGCTTAAAGCCAAACTTAGTGAGCACTTAAATCAAGAGAAAAAGTATGAACAATGGCTAAATAAATCACGTGAAGATGTTAGGAAAAGTGATGACATCTTAGAAAAATATGCCATTAAAAATAGGATGCTTAGTAATAAGCTTGATTAGGCAAGTATGATGATTCACAAGATATCATCTAGTTCTAACAAGGTAGAATCCCTCATTAAAAGTGGTAAGCATCCTTGTGACAAAAGAGGTTTTGGTTATATAAATGAGAAGGAGACTCATTCATCTAACAAATCTATTTTTGTCAAAGCAAGTGTTGAATCAAATGTAGGTACTCTCTTTCAAGGAAAATAATGAAAGCTACCGGAGGTGCCTCTACATCTTCAAGGATCTCAAATGAAAATCACAACAAGATCAAATTCAAAAAGTATCAACCTCAAAGGCAAAAATTGGAGCATCAAGGGTTGTACTTCAAAGAGGTAAAATTGTGAGAAAATCAAATGTTTTGGAAGCAAATGCAAATGGTAAATTTCTTAAATTCATACATATTTGTCATCACTATAATATGATAGGACATATTCGACCTAAATGCTTTGAATATATTCGGAAATACAAACTTGATAATGCTTTTCATGATATGTCTTTGAATGGTCCTAGGCAACAAAACATGTATAGATTTAGTACTAGACCTAGGAAGACCTTGGAAAAGCATGTTTTGAAGAATCTGCTAAATATTGTGTTGTGCCTCACTCTACTATGCATAAGAAAGTTGATAATGCTTTGTTTAATATTTTTGAAAATGTGACCAATGAGGTCAAGGTGCATGTTAAAAATTCTAACATTGAGTCAAAGCATGATAGTGGTAAGAGTGAGGGCGTAATGTAAAGGGTGTGTGGGTTAGAAAAGACACACCTAAATGTCTAGTTGCACAATATGCTTTGCGTGCCAACTCCTCCTACTCTTGGTACATAGATAGCGGTTGTTCTAGGAACATGACCGGGAACAAAGAGTTCTTTAAGAATCTTGTGTTAAAGGATGGAGGATGGGTCACCTTTGGTGATGGCACCAAAAAGCAAGTTCTTGGCAAGGAAACTATATGTATCCCCGGATTGCCTAAACTTCACAATACTTTGTATGTTGATGGGTTACAAGCTAATTTAATAAGCATCACTCATTTGTGTGAAATTTTTAAGGAAGTTAGCTTTAACAAAGATGTGTGCACTCTAATTGATAAAAAGGGCAATATTGTCCTAAGAGTCAAAAGGTCTATAGACAATTGCTGTTGTCTTGAAATAGATCCTCTAACTTGCAACATGGCACATGAGTGCAACAAGCTTGATTTGTGGCATCAATGTTTGGGTCACATGAATTTTAAAGACTTAAAAAGGCTTGAAAAACATGGCATTGTTAGAGGTCTTCCCAATCTTGGTAAAAAGCTAGAGGTTGTTTGTGAACCTTGCCAAATAGGTAAACAAACCAAAATGCCTCAGAAAAAGAACACTTATATTGCTACCAAGAGACCTTTAGAGCTTGTGCACATGGACCTAAAGGGGCCAATTCAAACCGAGAGCATCAATGGCAAAAAGTACATTTTTGTATGCGTTGATGACTACTCTAGGTTTACTTGGGTTTATTTTCTTAGAAACAAGACAAGGCTTTTGATTACTTTAAAAAGTTTTGTAATCAAGTTCAAAATGAAAAAGGTATTGATATCAAGAAAATATGTCGCATTAGGAGTAATCATGGGACGGAATTTGAAAATGCTAAATTTAGTGATTTTTGTGATGGTTTAGGGATTTCTCATGAGTTATCAGCACCTAGGACTCCTCAACAAAATGGAGTTGTTGAGAGGAAAAACCGTGTCTTGCAAGAGATGGCTAGGGTCATGCTCAATAGCAAGAAAGTCCCTAGAAACCTATGGGCTGAAGCAGTCAATACTGCTTGTTATGTGTCTAATAGAGTATTTAGAAGGCCCGCCACTAAACAAACATCATATGAGCTATGGAAGGGCAAGAATCCTAATGTTAGTTACTTCCACACTTTTGAGAGTAAATGTTACATTTTGAATGATAGAGATCACTTGGGCAAATTTGATGTTAAAAGTGATGTTGGTCTCTTCATTGGGTATGCTATTAATAGTTGTGCATATAGAGTTTTCAATTTGACTACTAAGACTATTATAGAATCTATCAATGTTAAGATAGATAACTTTAGCATGCTAAATTTGTGTGATGATAATATTGTCAATGAACCTAATGAAAATCTTGTTAATGACATTATTGCACCTATTGATGTGGCTAGTAGTGAATCTAGTCAAGATATGAAAAAGTTAGAGTTATTAAAGTTCAAAGTCAAGGATTGGAAAATGCCTTAAATGATAATCAACAAAATAACAAAGTTGTTGAAAATTCTCCTCATCCTAGACTTCGAAACTTACACTATCAAGATGACATCATAGGTGACTTGAATGAAGGGGATAGAACTAGAAATCAAATTGCTAACCAAATTTCTTATGCTTGTTATAGTTCTCAAATTGAACCCAAAAATATTAATGAAGCAATTGTTGATGAATATTGGGTTGGGGCTATGCAAGATGAACTTAATCAATTTGAGAGGAAAGAAGTGTGGTCTTTAGTTCCTAGACCTAAAGACATAAATGTAATTAGCACTAAATGGGTTTTTAGGAATACGACCGATGAAAGTGGCAAGATTGTGAGAAATAAAGCAAGACTAGTGGCTCAAGGTTGCACTCAAGTTGATGGTGTAGACTTTGATGAGACATTTGCACCGGTTGCTCGTCTCGAGTCCATTAGACTTTTATTATCCATTGCATGCATTAAAAGTTCAAATTATTTCAAATGGATGTCAAAAGTGCTTTTCTCAATGGATACCCTCAAGATGAAGTGTATGTTGAACAACCTATGGGTTTTGTAGACCGACACTCTCCTAATCATGTGTTTAAATTGAAAAAGGTTCTCTATGGCCTTAAATAAGCTCCAAGAGCTTGGTATGATAGATTGACTCAATACCTTATTGACAACCATTATAGGAGAAGTGGCATTGATAGAACATTGTTTATCAAACATCATGATCATGATATTTTTGTTGCACAAATATATGTTGATGACATTGTTTTTTTTTTCTACTAATAAAACCAAGGTTGATGAATTTGTAAGTGTGATGTCAAGTGAATTTGAAATGAGCATGGTGGGTGAGTTAAATTGCTTTCTAGGAATGCAAGTTAAGCAAACTAGCATGGGCATAATGTTGAATCAATCTAAATATGCTAAAAACCTTGTTAAAAGGTTTGACCTAGAAAATGGAAAAGATTTTGAAACTCCCATGAGTACTACTCTTAAACTTGACAAAGATGAAAAGGGGAAAAGTGTTGACCAAAGCCTTTATAGAAGCATGATTGGTAGTTTACTTTACCTAACGGCTAATAGACCGAACATTTGCTTTAGTGTAGGCTTGTGTGCTAGATTCCAAGTCAATCCTAAGGAATCTCACTTAAAAGCCTTCAAGAGGATCATTAGGTACATCAAAGAGACTTATAGTCTTGGTCTATTTTATTCATTTGATACCAATGATATCCTTGTAGGCTATTGTGATGCCGATTGGGCAGGAAACATAGATGACTGTAAAAGCACATTCGACGGTTGCTTTTATGTTGGGAATTACTTGGTTTCTTGGTCAAGTAAGAAACAAAATTTTGTTTCCCTCTCTTCTTCAGAAGCCAAGTACATTACGGCCGGAAGTGTATGCACATAATTACTTTGGATGAAACAAATCCTTAAGGATTATGAGATAGAACAAGGAAATATGACATTTTATTTTGATAACTTAAGTGCCATTAACATCTCTAAAAATCCGGTTCAACACTCCCACACAAAGCACATTGATATTAGACATCATTTTATTAGAGATCTTGTTGAACATTCTATTGTTACTCTAGAACATATGCCTACTAAAAATTAACTTGCTGACTTGTTTACCAAGCCCTAGGACAAAGAGAGGTTTTAAACTCTTAGAATGTCCATTGGCACGATTTGTGTTGATTGATGTGCTTATGTGATTGTGAGTGGCTTGTTGAGCAAAACTTTATTTGTATATCAATATCTTTGAGAGCTACTCACTTGAGAAGTAATGATCTTAAACAAATAACTTGTATTGTTTCTAGATCATGCACTTGAGCCTGATTTTTTTTTTTTTTGAAATGTGCACAAATGCATCTCTTATATGTCTTTAGTTTTGAGTATATATGATTGAATATGTGTAGATAATGAATGCATCTAGAAGCCTATTACTTAGTACATGATAGATGACCTATGGTATGTATCCATTTTGCTTCGGCACTACATAGTATTCAACGAGCACTCTCATGGAAAGGGCTACACACCTTAGTTGTGCAACCGCCAAAGTAGGAAAGGGCTACGCCATTGTGATGAGTGAAAGCCGCCATGAGGTGTATATGTTTTTGTTAGAAAAATCAAAGAAGTGTTGAAAAGAATCATTAAAAAAAAAATCTTTGTTTCTAAGCCTAAAAGATAAGAAAAAAAATAAAAGGCTTAATGGTGTATAGTTGAGAATTGTGAAATTCTTGTGTTGACAAATAGAAATGGGAAAACGAGTCACATGCACACACACGCTCACATGTTGATAACTATTCTTTTAAAGCAAAAGCCCGGATAAATATCGGTTTGACCTATTTTTGGAAATGCTTTAGTTGGATAGGTGTGGAAATTGTTTGCATGTTGATATCACAATTACTCCTTCTATATATGTGAGAAGCATTCACACAAACACATATTTTTGCTTATGTGCTTGATTCATTAGCAATGTGAGAATATTTTTGAGAGATTAATGAAAATCTATGATTCTCTCATGGACTTTGGGAAATGATGAAATATTTCTTTTATTGCTTGAATGTGTGAATGTGTGAATGTGTGAGTCCTTTGTGAATAAATCTACTTGGTGATAATATGTGGAGCATATGTTAAGGGGGAGCTTTTGTTTATTCAACTATGCATTCTATACGATTTGTTTGCTTAATATCTCGTATTTTTTCGCTTGTGCCCTTTGTCTATTCCTTGACAAAAAGGAGGAGAAACTGTATACTTCACCAAGTTTAATATGGGGGAATCCATGATTGACATATGGGAGATTTGTATACCTCACCTTGTGTGGAGAAATGTTCCAATTGTCTGAGTTTTGTGCCTCTTTGTGCTTTATTGGAGACTTTGTCTTAAGGGGGAGAATTCTTGTCCTAAGGGGGAGAAAAGAATTCTTGCCTTATTGTGTTAAGGATTAAAGGCAGAGTTTTTAATGTGGAAACATTCATACGCTTGAGATAATGCATTTTTTTTTTTTTTTGTATGAGATAATGGAAGTTTTGTTATTTGTTTTTGTTATAATATCTCACCATTCTTCTTTGGAAGAAGATCTTTTGTTGGTTTGCTTCTTTTCTCATAGGTACTTTGAAGTTCAAAGAAGAGATTCTTGAAGACTCAAGAAGACTTGAAGATCTTTCAGTCTAGGGATCTCTTTGTAATGTGAGGTGAGAGAATGCTATCAACATTGAGTTTATTGGAGTGAACAATGTATGGTGAGGATGAGGTTTTGCCATGGAATAGCCAAAGAGGGAGATTGTAAGATCTTTGATTTGTATTGGCTTGATTCCATTGTAAAACTTTCTATATTTGTAATAGTTGTTGCTTAGGTGATTCTTGGAGAAAAGAAGCTTCAAAGGTGAAGAAGCAATATCTTGTGCAAATATCGTCTTCAAGGGAAACATCGCATACTTGGATGCCAAGGTATCAAGATTCTTCTTCCTTTTGCAAGGCATAAGTGCACACACACACAATTTGAAAGTATACATACAAGGTTAAATTGCTTAAGACGTACCTAGAGGGGGGGTGAATAGGTTTTTCGCCTAATTTCAATCCCTTGAACAAACTTACGTTTGTCCCTCAAGGTAGCCTTACATACAACATAAATATCACGGAATCATACTAAGACAAGTTATCATGTGATCATTCATACATTGTCTAAGTATCAATATGTTGTATGAGGTATAAAGAAAATACAAAAACAATTAGCAAGAATACTTGTATATGAATATATGTTCAATCATTACAAGTATATACAAATATTGCTATACATAAAATTCTAAACAATATACAAAAGAAAAATGTATTTACAAATATGATCAAAAGAATATATTTACAAATCACACTATACAAAATCTTGTATCAATATACTTCACAAGTAATTGATGTGTCACAAGATAACAACATATACATAAACAAATATAAAAGAGAGAGATAGGAAGAATTAACACAAGGGATTTTTTAACGTGGTAAAACCTCCAAGGAGGAAACATCCACGGGTTGAATTACAACCATTGGGTACTTATATATATACTTGGAAAGTAAATTAGAAATTCCACAAAATGACCAATCCTAGTCACCAACCCATGTGGAGTCTATGTTTACCCAACCCTATTGGAAGATACAAAATCCCTCAATGATGTAAACCACCACATGTTGGAACTCATACCAAAACCAACATCGTTGGAAGATTAGAAATTCCTCAAGAGTGCATACACATCCCATGTACCCCGCTCTATCGGACTCTATGTCTAACCAACCGCCCGGGCCTACCAATATATAAGCCAACTCTCTATATAAGGCACACGTGCCTCTAGAAAGTCTCCCATGCATGACTATCCAAGTCCTCCCGACTCTAGCCATGACTTCTTGCTTGTCTACCCAAGTCCTCCCGACTCTAGACAAGACTTCTTGCTTACCTATCCGAGTCCTCCCGACTCTAGGCAAGACTTCTTGCTTGGCTATCCGAGTCATCCCAACTCTAGCCAAGACTTCATGCCTTTTACAAGGACTTCCTAGTGTGATCATGTGAATGCAAGTGATGCAATCAATCAAAACAACATAGAACATGTGATCAATACATTCCATGGAACAACTAGATCTAGAGATGTGAAAACACAAGCAATAGAAATCTAGATGCAAAATCATGAATGAAAACCTAAAGCATGTGAACACAATTAACACATAAAACTTCTAGATTCATTCATACAAAACAACACTTGAACAATTTCATATTCATAAGGCACAAGTCCAAGATGTCATAAACATATATCAAAAATGCTAGAATCATGAAATGTATTCAACAATTATTCTAGCCAAAGATTTAGAGATAGGAGACATGTTAAAAACAAATCAATCCTATATATCTCTAAAAACACATAAAAGGCTCTAATCCTAGATTTCATCAATCATGGATCAAAGTCACATAGAAAGGATTATTAATCATAAACTTGATCAATCAAGTCTCAAACAATCCTATATATCAATCTAATCACAATACAACTCACAATCATGTTAAGAACAAAGAATCCAAGATTCTAGTCAACATGTGTCTCTAATTAGACTATTCAATTAGATTGATTATGAAGCTATCTTTCTCTATAGCATTCACTAAACAAACATATATATATAGAAGAAGAAACCCCAAGCAAATTGGAGGATTAAAAAGATGAAATCACAAAGTTATGAACTCTACCTCAATTACAAGAGCTGGTTCGTTTTTCTGAGGAGATCTGTCAGAAATTCGATCAAACAGCTGCACAACCACTTGGAAAAGGTAGAGGACTCGAATACGAACAATCTCCAACTTGAATCACTCAATTCCGACTCCGGATGAGAAAGTTATGGTGTTTGGAAGTTGAGAAAAATTGAGAGAAAATCATAGACGGGATTTCAAACTTTTTCTTCTTGAGAGAGAATGGAGGGAATTGGAGGAGTTTAAAAAAGAATGAAAGAAGGGCAAAATGGTCCAAATTTTTTGTGGGAATTTGGTCAGCCCACGTGTGGCCAGCTTGTGCCACACGTGGCCAGAGAGGAGCTCTGGCCGTGTGGCACACGTGGTCCACACGTGGCCACTCCTAGCTTGGCTTTTGGCCAAGCGACCTCCCGCGCACCTCTCGCGTTCTTCAGCCGTATTCGGGCATCCGAACTCCGAATTCGAATCCGTTTTCGGATTACGAACCATGACTCCCTCACGCACGACGACGACTATGAAACTTTGAAAAATGGTTGAGAATTCATCTCGGAAAACGACGACGAACACAACTCAACAAATGAGAACGAAAAGTAGCGTAGCTACATCGTTTGGACTCGAAACTTAACGAATGAGTAACCGAAATGACCGGAACTCAATAAGGAATCAATTAAGCACTATTACAAGTCCAGAACACAAGAAACACAAACATACAAACACAAGTTCACATATGAATGTCATTTCCTAGACATAGTCCTAGAACATGCAACTCTAAAATGTATGAGCATTTGAGTTCAATGCATGAGCATACAAAATCATGTGAATGTGTTATAAAAATGGTGCACAACAATGCAGGGACACTCATGAATGATTTGTGTGTGTGTGCCTATGCCTTGTAAGAGGAATGGGGTCGATTTTACCTTTGATGAGCAATGAAGCTTATTTCCTCTTAGCAAGCCATCATCTTGAATGTACCGTAGTCAAATCTTTCTTTGAAGCTTTGTATCATCATCAAGATGACCACATAAACATTTACAAGATAAACACGTTTTGATATGGAATATATGCCAACAACAACCAAAAACCTAACACAATTCATACATGTGTGTCTGATCGAACCAAAATTGGTATGATTTTGGCCCTCACTTCCTTCTCTTTTTGCTTGATTCTTGGGCATTATCCCGTGATTTAATTGTGTAATTAAGTGTTTTTCAGGTATTTATGAAGTTGAAGGGCATTGTAGTAATTTGGTCATTTAGGGATGATATTGCAATTATTGAGGAAATAATTGCAAATATTGAGAATTTGGAAGAATGAAGGGGCTGTATTGCAATTTGCCGCCAAATCACAAACAGCCACGCAAATGAAACGGTGCGTTTCAATAGGTGGCTGATAATGGGCTTCTTTACACACCCATAACACTTCTTTGTGCACCCAATTGCTGGCCCAAACCTACCTTAAGTGAAGAATTGATCACACCTAGCCCAACAACTAATTACACCCACGTGCAGAGCCCAAACACAAGCCCACACCTATTGCCCAAATCATTTAAGTCCAACCTGCATACACCCCTGCCTATTCTAAATACGCCCCACATTAGACATAACAAACACTGCTGCACACACCCCTTGTGCTGCTTTTTACACCCAAATGACCTCCCCAATAATTGAATCAAGTGCAGCCCAACGTCCAAATCACCCTAGTCAAAACAGCTGCTGTACACACCCCGGCCCAATGCTAAACGTCCCCCATCATCTTCAACCTCTCTTCTTCCCCTTCCTCACGAGCAAACAGCCATGGCCTCCAATCCCCACATGTGCAGCCGTCGCCTGAAGTCAGTCCCCTCGCCTCATTTCCGGCCAATTTCCGGCGCACAAGAACGACAGCCTCAACGTGAACAATATGGGACCGTTTTTGGTCCTCCAAGTCGCCGGAATCCATGCAGCAAATTCCGGCAGCCCTTCCATCTAATTGGGTCACCGTGATGCTCATCCAAGTTCCAAGATTGTCGCGGTTTGTCCATCGATGTCGCCATGACGACAGGGGATGAAATCCCACACCTGATTGCTTCGCCACATGGTCGCTCCAAGGTCGCCATTTGAATCAAATTGCGACTGCCTCTCTGTTCAACGTTGATTGGCTGTTCTTGCTTGGCAAATTACAGAAAGGCCCCCTAGAGGGGCCAAAGTGGAAATTTGACAAATAGAGGGGGTGTTTTGGTAATTAGCCATCCGTGACCTAATTCAAAAATACTATAAATTCATCCCTCTTTTCAATTTGAAATCAAGTCTTACCAAAGCCTATTCAAGCCTATTCTCTCCTACCTATCTCCCTTTTCCTCCATTAATCATCTCTCAAACTCCTCCATTTCTACACTTGAACTAATCTTTCCATCCAAAAACTCACATCAAATCTTGATTACTTCCCTAGACCATTCCTTCCCTACCATTTTCTCCATCACAAATCCTTTATCACTTACCATAAGCCATCCACCTATCTAGACACATCCTCCTCTTCCATTCTTTGCATCTAGGAGCATCAAAGGAGAACAAGGATCAAGCACTAAAGAAGGTGGCCTAAGGGTGATTTCCTTACCATTTACTTGTTTCTATTTGATTGCTACTATGTGTAATTAAACCCCTAATCTAGGGGATTGATTTGATAAACATTTGGTTGTGGGTTTTGCTTAAGCTTTGTAATGAATCTCTATATGTGTTCTATTTATTAATTAATTAGATTCTATTCATTATGTGATTGACTTGTATATCCACTTGTTAATTACAATCTTGTTTAGAATTGAAACAAATTATGGTGTGTTCAATATTAATCTAGAGGGGGGGTGAATAGATTTTATCCAATTTTACCAAATTTTCGTTAATGGTCAAGATTACGAAAATACCCTTCTCTAGTCAATACAAAATAGCAAGTGTAATATGGTGCGGAAAAATAAAAGACACTTGATATTTACGTGGAAACCCTCACGGGAAAAACCACGGGCTATGTAAGTGAGCCACACTCGAACCTCGAATCCACTAAATGTGTTAAACGATTACAACCTAATCCCGGAAGTAATCACACACCTACCTAATCCCGGTATAAGTGAACCTAGTCCTAATGCTTGTGATTTATGCAACCTAATCCCGGAAGCAACACAAGGCTTAGTTCTCAATGAAGAGAAAACAACCTAAGTGAATATATGAAATACTCAAAATGCAACAAGAGCAAGGCAACTCTATATGCTTACCTAGAATGATGATATATCAATGAAATCAATCCTAGATATCAAAAGCTAAATGACATATCATAAAGCTTAGCTAATCAAGATTCAACAAGACCTAGATAGCTATCACAATACAACACTCAATCATATTCATCACAAACAATCTCTATCTTATATCTAGCATGTGAACATAAAGCATACAATAAGATAAAGAGATAACTTGACAAGAAAGAAACTAAACTTAGATGAAGTTAGTCAAAATCTTACCAAAAAGATGTGATGATGCAAAACCATACATGGATGAGTCCTAAATGGTCATGAATGATCCTAAATGAACTTTGATGATCAAAGGAATTGGTTTGAGTGTTTAAAGGTGAGTTCTTGATGATTTTTCTCTTGAAAAATGTTCTAAGTGAAAAATATGAGATTTGGAACTCTCTAAAACGACCTAGAGAAGAAAGAGGCATATATATAGTATGCCAAAGTGAAGTGGTGTCGTTTTGTAAATTTTGCAAAAGACCGCTGATTCTGCGCCCTTGATTCTGCGGCCTTGACCGCAGAACACAAGGCGCAGAAACACACTTGACGCTTTTGCGGGATGATTCTGCGGCCACGGACCGCAGAACACAAGGGCGTAGAAATGCACCTGACAAATTTTGCGGCCCCTAAACGCAAAAACCAAGGGCGCAGAAAAGAGGACAGAGAGTATGAATTCTGATCCTTATTCTGCGGCCTTATTTTTGCGGCCTTGGCCGCAGATCAGGGCGCAAATTGCACCTGATGGAGCATCCTAAAATCTAACCATGCTATGCAATACTAAGCAAGATGCAACCAAATAAACATGCATGAAGAGAGATGAATTAGGCAATAATGCATACACAAAATAAATACACAACACATTCAAGAATGAGAATTATGCAAGTGATGTGTGTGTGTGCATCTACTTCTCTTCATTGCAAGAAACACTAATAAATATACCTTTGGAGTGCTTCTTCTCTTGAGGTCTTGAAAAAGGCCTTTGAGCATGATCTTCAATCACCTAACTACCCTTACAATTCAAACCCCCAATATGTGGTTTGACCACGAAATAAGCCAATCAATAATGGGAATCCTTACAATCTCCCCCTTTGGCTATTTCGTGACAAAACCACCACTCACATTGATCCTTACAACAAAATTGAAGCTACGGGATATTCTACATTACAAAGTACAAAGAGATAAGAAAATAAAACTTCAAGTCTTCAATCTCTTGTAGAATAACCAAACCTTCAAAACAATTAGATTACACTTCCAAAGCAAGTGTATGTGAGATGATCAAGTGAAAGAAAAACAAGCATTTGCATATGAGTCTTTTAACCACAATATCATGCAATGTATGAGAATGCAATGCTTCCCCTCAAAGGGTTACTCCCCCTCAAACCATAAACTCCCCATATGCACAATTGGTACAACAATTAGCAACTCCCCTTACCACATCCTACTCCCCCTTTTTGTCATGATATAGGCAAAGGAGTAGTCCCCAACCGGGTCACTCATAGCAAAGAGAGAAAGAAGCATACAAGATAATGCATAGTTAAATAAGCCACTTTATGCACTCAATTAATTGGAGAGAATCAAGGAGATTTATTTTATTGAAAATGTGTGAATTAGAAATGCTTTGCAAACAAGACATGTTGCATTCAAGTCCAAAATACAATGGTATTTGGCAAAGCAAATGACAAAGGTTTCCAATTAGAATTCAAACCAATTTTACCATTTGTCATGAGAGAAGCAAGGATATAGAGATTTCATTGATTTCAATTTTTAACAACAACTATATCCAACTTTATAAGCGAAACATGGCATGAGCGACTTTGCACCCTATTTGATTTTTCCGGGTATGAAACCCGTATGATGGTAACCATGTTCAACAAATAAAGAAAGAGAGACAATTGGATTGAAACATCCTTTGAATGGATACATGATCCTTTATCAATTTTAGTCTCACTAGCTTTTTCACACAATGTTTTGCATTTAAGAATATGCAATCATCAATTCATGCTTTTCCAATTTAGCAAGGCATTTGAATTTCATGCTTTTCAAGTTCATTAGCATGTCAATTAAGAATCATCATGTCATGGAAATAACTATAGGTCATTCAAATCATACTTCCTATGAAAATTTCCTAGTCCAAAAATGCATGTTTGAACATAAATATGACATGGATTGAAAACAAAGCAAGGTTCACACTTATTGAGATAAAAGCATATATACATATGTCCAACCAAGCTTACTTCAAGCAAATAAAAGAGAAGCACAAGATCTTTCAAATAATTTGCATGCATCAAGTATACAAAAAGCTCTCTTTGCTTGAGTTCCCCTTATGGGGTCAATAACTAGAACTCATCACTCCACAAGACATATTCCAATAGATCTACTAAGAGTTTTAAATCGAGTAGCATCTAGAGGTTTTGTAAACAAGTCGGCTAGTTGATCATTTGTACCTACATGCTCAAGTACAATGCATTTATTTTCAACTAGTTCTCTAATGAAATGATGACGGATGTCAATATGCTTAGTTCTAGAATGTTGAACCGGATTCTTGGAAATATTAATAGCACTCATGTTATCACAAAAGAGAGTGAGTGTACCTTGGTTGAATCCGTAGTCTACTAGCATTTGCTTCATCCATAGGAGTTGTGTGCATCCACTCCCCGCGGCTATGTACTCGGCCTCCGCCGTGGATAAGGAAATTGAGTTTTGCTTCTTGCAAAACCAAGAAACAAGATTGTTTCCAAGGAAAAAGCAACCGCCCGATGTGCTTTTCCTATCATCACAATTTCCGGCCCAATCCGCGTCACTAAAGCCTACAAGACTAGCATTAGTGTCAAATGAGTACCAAATCCCATAGTTAGAAGTCCCATTCACATATCGAATGATTCTCTTGACGCAAGAGAGATGGGACTCCTTGGGATCGGATTGGTACCTTGCACACACACCCACACTAAAGGATATGTCGGGCCTACTTGCGGTCAAATAAAGCAAGCTTCCTATCATACCCCTATAAAGTGTTTGTTCTACACTTTTACCACTAGCATCTTTGCTTAGTTTCAAAGTGGTGCTCATGGGTGTGTTACAATGTTTGGCTTTCTCAAGACCAAACTTCTTCACTAGGTTTTTGGCATATTTGGCTTGGGATATGAAGATCCCATCACTTAGTTGCCTAATTTGCAAACCTAGGAAGTAACTAAGCTCACCAACAAGACTCATCTCAAATTCATGAGACATAACATCAACAAATTGTTGGACTTTGGTGTTGTTGGTGGATCCAAACACTATATCATCAACATATATTTGAGCTATAAAAAGCTCATCATTGTCTTTCTTGATGAATAGTGTCTTGTCAACACTACCTCTTGTGTAGTCATTGTTGACAAGAAATTGAGTGAGGCGCTCATACCAAGCCCTCGGTGCTTGTTTCAACCCATAAAGAGCCTTCTTGAGGCGATAGACATGGTTGGGGTGGTGTGCATCCACAAACCCCTTGGGTTGCTCAACAAACACTTCCTCTTGCAAGAAGCCATTGAGGAAGGCACTCTTAACGTCCATTTGGTGCAATTTGAACTTATGCACACAAGAGATGGACAAGAGAAGCCTAATGGACTCTAGGCGGGCAACGGGAGCAAAAGTCTCCTCAAAGTCGATACCCTCAATTTGAGAGTACCCTTGTGCAACAAGTCTTGCCTTGTTACGCACTATGTTGCCATCCTCATCGGATTTGTTCCTATATATCCATTTTGTGCCTATGACATTAGTGGTCTTAGGCCTAGGAACTAGAGTCCAAACCTCATTCCTTTCGAATTGGTTTAGTTCTTCTTGCATGGCAAGAACCCAAAACTCATCATTTAGAGCTTCATCAATCTTTTTGGGTTCTATTTGAGAGGTGTAGCAAGTAAAGCTAATAAGATTAGCTAATTGCCTTCTAGTCCTAACACCCTCATTCACATCTCCAATAACATCCTCTTTGTTATGGAGTCTTCTAACCCATGGAGCGGGTTCATTAGAGTCCAAGTTAGGAACTCTATCAATAGGTTGTGTGTCTTTATCAACAACATTAGATGTCCCCACATTAGGAGTCACAACAACCTTCTCCAAAGGAGGATCATCACTAAAAATAACCTCCTCCTCATGATTACTACACTTGAGCCTTTCATCATCAAATACAACATTAGATGATTCCATAACACTTAGAGTTTTCTTATTGAAAACTCTATAGGCTCTACTATTTAAGGCATAGCCAATAAATATACCCTCATCACTCTTGGCATCAAATTTGCCAAGTTGATCTCGGTCATTTAAAATGAAGCATTTGCTTCCAAATGAGTGGAAGTAGCTAACATTTGGCCTCTTGCCTTTCCATAACTCATAGGAGGTATTCCTAGTACCGGGCCTTAGAAAAACTCTATTTCCTATATAACAAGCCGTGTTGATGGCTTCGGCCCATAGATTCCTAGGCACATTGTTGCTAAGCAACATCACACGGGCCATCTCTTGAAGGACCCTATTTTTTCTCTCAACAACTCCATTTTGTTGAGGTGTCCTAGGAGCCGAAAACTCATGGGAGATACCTATACTATTACAATAGGTTTCAAAGGAAGCATTCTCAAATTCCCTCCCATGGTCACTTCTAATCCGTTTTATGCTTTTAATGTTAGAATTCATTTCATTTTGAAGTTTAGTACAAAGCATTTTAAACTTATCAAAAGTTTCGGATTTTTCTCTAAGAAAATATGTCCATGTGAACCTAGAGAAATCATCTACACAAACAAAAATGTATCTTTTTCCACCCAAGCTCTCGGTTTGCATAGGACCCATAAGATCCATGTGGAGAAGCTCTAGGGGCTCCTTGGTGGAGAGATACTTGCCCTTTTTGTGCATGCTTTTAGTTTGTTTTCCTTGTTGACAAGGTCCACAAATACCATTGGCTTTCTTCCCTAGCTTAGGGAGGCCACGCACACATTCAAACTTTCCAAGGGTCCGTAGATCCCGAAAGTTCATGTGGCCAAGTCTTTCATGCCACAACTCAATTTGCTCATCCTTGGACACATTGTTTGAGACTATTCTAGCTTCAAGACAATAGCAATTGTCGCTAGATCTCATACCTTTCAATAAGGTTTGTCCATTGGGCTTTAGGATAGAGCAATTATCTTTGCTAAACAAGACGGAATATCCTTCATCACTAAGATGAGAAATGCTAATCAAATTGGCTTTCAAGCCATTAACAAGTAAAGCATTAGATAAGGAGGGTAATCCGGGAACGGAAATGGTTCCTTTCCCTATGACTTTCTTTTTGGATCCATCACCAAAAGTGACATTTCCTCCTTCCTCCATAACAAGAGTCTCAAAGAAACTCTTGTTTCCCGTCATGTGCCTAGAGCACCCACTATCAAGGTACCAAAGATTAGAAGAATTTGCCTTTAAGGCCATTTGAGCAACATGGCAAACATTTTCATTCTTTCTAACCCACTTAAGAACAACATTTTCTTTCTTAATGGTCTTTGGTACATGGGCTCTAGTTGTCCTAGGATCATGCAAATAAATCATATCATTCCTAGGAACATGCATCTTGGCTCTAGTCTTTCTCTTCTCAATCATGCTTCTAGTTCTACACATTTTAATATATCGAAAGCAATTTGGTCTTATGTGACCATTAAAACCACAAAAGTGACAAATGGGAATGAATTGAGGAATCATACCTTGTCTTTGAGCTTGCATAGGAGTCCTCCCATGTCTTTGTGGTTGAGAGGGTTCAATCCATCTTCTTTGTTGAACCGATCTATCTTGCTTCCAATATTGGACTTGCATGATTGGCTTCTTCCCTTTTTGAGCCAATTGATAAGGAATGTTGGCTTGAGGTTGTCTCCTTGGTGCCATCTTCACTTGTGCACTTTTTGAGCTTTGTCCTAGATCTATTTTCTTCCTAGGAGTGTGCACCGGTGAGGCTTCTATGTTGCCCAAGCCCTTAACAAACACGGTCTTCTTAGAAGAGGAGGTCTCTTGACAATCTTCAAACCCAAGACCTCTCTTGTCACATGGACTCTTTCCAACACCAAGCATGTGATCTAATTTTTTGGTGCTAGAGTCCATCCTAGTAAGTGACTTCTTAGCTTCAACAAGCTCCCTCTTCAAACCTTCTTCATTCCTCCTAGATAAAGCTAACTCCTCTCTTAGCTTATCTTCTCTCTTCTTAAATCTTTCCACTTCTTCACTTAAGTGGTCATTATGAGATGAAAGCTCAAGATTTTCTTCTCTCAACATCTTGATCTTCTTAGTGGTTTTCATCTCTAAGCTTCTAAACTCCTTAAGGTACTCAACTAACACCTCTTTCTCCACATATCCATTAGTGGAGTTAACATCGGAGTCATCTTCACTAGAGTCGCTTTCCCTTTGACTCTCTTCCTCCTTTTCACTACCACTTTTGCTCTTGTGAGAGGAGGCAAAAGCTAGGAAGTTAGCCATGATGTCTTCATCATCCGAAGACTCATCTTCTTTATTTGAGTCATCACTACTTCCACTCCAAGTGGCGGCCATCACTTTTCCCTTCTTCTTTTCCTTGTGATTCGCACAATCGGGAGCAAAGTGACCAATTCCACCACACTCAAAGCAACGGACCCCTTTCCTTTCGGTCCTCTCTTGCCTTGGTTCAAACTTCTTAAAGAGACCCTTTTTCTTGTCTTGGCCTCTAAAACCAAATCCCTTCTTTCCAAACTTCATGACCTTATTGAATCTTTTCACAAATAAGGCCATGTCTTCATCCGAGTCATTCTTCACCTCCTTTTCATCCTTTGATGCTTTCAAAGCAATTCCCTTTTGCTTTTTAGGAGGAGTAGAGATAGGAGCTTTCCTAGACTCGTAAGCAAGAAGTCTTCCAATGACTTCGCTCGGCTTCATATCCTTATAGCCACTATTTTCCTCTAAAGCCGTCACCTTAGACTCAAATCTATCGGGGAGAGATCTCATAATTTTCTGCTTGATTCTCCTATCCGAATACGGGTCTCCTAGTTGATGACTTTGATTCACAATGTCCATCAACTTCACTTGGAAGTCATTGAAGTGCTCATGTTCTTCCATCCTAATGGTCTCAAAACTAGTTTGGAGGACTTGTAGTTTTGAATCCTTGACCACTTCGGTTCCTTCATGAGCCGTCTCTAGGATTTCCCATGCCTCTTTGGCAATCCTAGTAATTTGAACCAACTTGTATTGGTTCTCATCCATGGCACATAGAATGGCATGCATTGCCTTCCTATTCCACTTAGAAGTCTCAAACTCTTCATTAGTCCATTGTGCCTTAGGCTTGAGAACTTCTTCTCCACCACCCGTGGGAGTCATCATGGGAGGAGCGTATCCATCTTCAATGGCCATCCATGCCCTATCATGGATTTGGCATAGGTATGCCTCCATCTTCCCCTTCCATGAGGAGTAGTTATCACCGGTGAGGAGAGGAGGACGCGTGCTAGAAGCACCCTCGTTGTTGCCACCGTTTCCACTCATTGTAAATATGAATGAAATGAAATGAATGCAAAATGTATGAAAGAACAAAAATCACACAAATGCAAAACACACCAAAATGAGCAAGGATCACCTATGTATGTCTAGGAACCCGCTCTGATACCAATTGAAACAAATTATGGTGTGTTCAATATTAATCTAGAGGGGGGGTGAATAGATTTTATCCAATTTTACCAAATTTTCGTTAATGGTCAAGATTACGAAAATACCCTTCTCTAGTCAATACAAAATAGCAAGTGTAATATGGTGCGGAAAAATAAAAGACACTTGATATTTACGTGGAAACCCTCACGGGAAAAACCACGGGCTATGTAAGTGAGCCACACTCGAACCTCGAATCCACTAAATGTGTTAAACGATTACAACCTAATCCCGGAAGTAATCACACACCTACCTAATCCCGGTATAAGTGAACCTAGTCCTAATGCTTGTGATTTATGCAACCTAATCCCGGAAGCAACACAAGGCTTAGTTCTCAATGAAGAGAAAACAACCTAAGTGAATATATGAAATACTCAAAATGCAACAAGAGCAAGGCAACTCTATATGCTTACCTAGAATGATGATATATCAATGAAATCAATCCTAGATATCAAAAGCTAAATGACATATCATAAAGCTTAGCTAATCAAGATTCAACAAGACCTAGATAGCTATCACAATACAACACTCAATCATATTCATCACAAACAATCTCTATCTTATATCTAGCATGTGAACATAAAGCATACAATAAGATAAAGAGATAACTTGACAAGAAAGAAACTAAACTTAGATGAAGTTAGTCAAAATCTTACCAAAAAGATGTGATGATGCAAAACCATACATGGATGAGTCCTAAATGGTCATGAATGATCCTAAATGAACTTTGATGATCAAAGGAATTGGTTTGAGTGTTTAAAGGTGAGTTCTTGATGATTTTTCTCTTGAAAAATGTTCTAAGTGAAAAATATGAGATTTGGAACTCTCTAAAACGACCTAGAGAAGAAAGAGGCATATATATAGTATGCCAAAGTGAAGTGGTGTCGTTTTGTAAATTTTGCAAAAGACCGCTGATTCTGCGCCCTTGATTCTGCGGCCTTGGCCGCAGAACACAAGGCGCAGAAACACACTTGACGCTTTTGCGGGATGATTCTGCGGCCACGGACCGCAGAACACAAGGGCGCAGAAATGCACCTGACAAATTTTGCGGCCCCTAAACGCAAAAACCAAGGGCGCAGAAAAGAGGACAGAGAGTATGAATTCTGATCCTTATTCTGCGGCCTTAGCATCCTAAAATCTAACCATGCTATGCAATACTAAGCAAGATGCAACCAAATAAACATGCATGAAGAGAGATGAATTAGGCACTAATGCATACACAAAATAAATACACAACACATTCAAGAATGAGAATTATGCAAGTGATGTGTGTGTGTGCATCTACTTCTCTTCATTGCAAGAAACACTAATAAATATACCTTTGGAGTGCTTCTTCTCTTGAGGTCTTGAAAAGGGCCTTTGAGCATGATCTTCAATCACCTAACTACCCTTACAATTCAAACCCCCAATATGTGGTTTGACCACGAAATAAGCCAATCAATAATGGGAATCCTTACAAGAATAACATGTTATATAATCACTCTTGGATTGACACACTTGAGTGATTAAGAACCCAATAAATAGGATAGATTAGTGGAGGGTATATCAACCACATTAATCTAAACCTAAATTGGTTAACATGTAGAGATTGGTCCTTAAGGTGGCTTAAGAAGCACTACCCATACCCACTTGCTAATCAATCAATTTCCTAGCATCAACATTAATTGTTTTCATCCATTTATCTTATCAAGATTGTGAGTCTTCTATTTTTCATATCACCATATTTTTAGTTAGGTTAATTTTGTATGTATGTTTGATGGTTTGACAAACCATACACTCATTCATCATTTATGATTTATTTTATTGTTTCTAGATTAGCTAATTAAATCAACATATTACTTAAATTCCCTGTGGAACGAACTCTATGCTTACCATTTACTAATTTTCATAACTTAAAACATATTGCGTAAAATTCATTTTATAAACATACTTTTGGTAATTCGCAATTTGGTAATGACACAAAAAGCGAGTCATCAGTGTCCCAACATCATAGTTCAAACATTTGGTATAACACATTCACACTCATTTAAGTATGCACATGCATTATTTTCATAAAGATAAAAATTGTAGAATTGCATGTTTTATGACTATCGTTTGGATATGGTATGCTTGTGTGACATTGTGTTTATTTGTTTATGTTTCTTATATTTTGGACTTGAACATGATCTCATATGATTTCTTATTGAATCCTGGTCATTTCGGTTACTCATTCATTAGGTTTCGAGTCCAAACGACGTAACTACGTTACTTTACATTCTCATTCGTTGAGTTGTCTTCATCGTCGTTTTTTGAGATGAATTCTTAACCTTTTATCAAAGTTTCATAGTCATCATTGTGCGTGAGGGAGTCAAGATTCATAATCTAAAGATAGATTCAAAATCAGAGTTCAGAGGCCCGGATACGCCCGAAGAACGCGAACGGAGCGCAAGAGGAGCAAGTTAGCCAACGGCCAGCCTTGATGGCCACGTGTGGAGGCCGTGTGCCACACAGCCTGTAAGGTCTCATTTATTGATTAGCTTATTTCGTGGACAAACCACATATTGAGGTTGTTGTAAGGGTAGCCTAGGTAATGTGTAATCAAGCTCAAGGCCCTCAAGACCTTAAGGTGACAAGCACTCCAAAGGTATTCTTCTAGTGCTTAGTCCTTCTTTGAAGAGATTTAGTAGCACACACACACTTAGCATACTTGCATATGTGTGCATACTCTTAACATGTCACATTACACACTAGCACTTTTTTGTTGTATCTTGTTATGTGTTTATGTGTCTTATAATTCGTTTTTCGAATATGTTCGAAAACGTCCGTGCTTGCACGATAGTGTGCTTGGTTTTGCATGAAGACCGCTCTCAGAGATTGCCTTGGCTTCTTCTTTGGTTTCACCACATTTGGTGAATCGACGATTGTGATCGGCGGCTCTGGCCGTTGAATGGAACCGCCGTTTTGGTATAGAAGCCTCTGGTCTGATTCTGGGTTACGATCGACGGCCATAACTGCAGTTCGAAACCGCCGTTCTTACCTGATTGATTTTTCTCTCAAATATCTCTCTTTTGATCTTTAGGGTTCTAAGAGTCAAGAAACTAAGTTCAGAGAATAAGAAGATAGTATATTTATAGACATCAAGAACAAGGCATGTGAAAAAACAAGTTTTCCCTTGAAATAGCATGTGGTAAGGGGAGTTGCTAAATTGTAGTAGCAATTGTGCATATTGGGAAATTACATATTGAGGGGGAGTAACCCGTTAAGGGGGAGCATTGCATTCACATACATTGCATGATGGTGTGCTTAAATTCTTAAAATGCAAATGCTTGTTTATTTTTACTTGATCATCTCATATACACTTACTTTAGAAAGTGTAATTTTTTGTTTTAAAGGGTTGATAGTTCTATAAGAGATTGAAGACTTGAAGTTTTTTACTTTTTAATCTCTTTGTAATGTAAAATATCTTTGTTATCCCGTAGATTCAATTATGTAGTGAGGATCAATGTGAGTGGTGGTTTTGTCATGAAATAGCCAAAGGGGGAGATTGTAAGGTCTCATTTATTGATTGGCTTATTTTGTGGACAAACCACATATTGGGGTTGTTTTAAGGGTAGCTTAGGTAATGTGTAATCAAGCTCAAGGCCCTCAAGACCTCACGGTGACAAGCACTCCAAATGTATTCTTCTAGTGCTTAGTCCTTCTTTAAAGATATTTAGTAGCGCACACACACTTAGCATACTTGCATATGTGTGCATACTCTTCACATGTCACATTGCACACTAGCACTTTGTTTTTGTATCTTGTTATGTGTTTATATGTCTTGTAATTTGTTTCCCGAATATGTCTAGGAAACGTCCGTGCTTGCACGATAGTGTGCTTGGTTTTACGCGAAGACCACTCTCAGAAATTGTCTTGGCTTCTCCTTTGGTTTTACCACATTTGGTGAATCGACGGTTGTGATCGGCGGCCTTGGCTGCCGAATGGAACCGCCGTTTTGGTCCAGAAGCCTCTGGTATGATTCTGCAGTTACGATTAGCGGACACGACCGCAGTTCGAAACCGCCGTTCTTACCTGATTGATTTTTCTCTCAAATATCTCCCTTTTGATCTTTAGGGTTCTAAGAGTCAAGGAACTAAGTTCAGAGAATGAGAAGATGGTATATTAATAGACATCAAGAACAGGGCATGTGAAAAGATAAGTTTGCCCCTAAAAACACACGATCAGCGGTTTCATTCGGTAGCTAGGCAGTCGATCACAACCACCGAATTGAACCCGAGAAGAACAGGGGAACAACGGTGGTTTCATTCGGTGGTTTTATAACCGTCAATCCAACCACATAATCAAACCCGAGAGAAAAATCAGTTGTGTAAGAACGGTGGTTTCGAACAGCGGTCGTGGTTGCCAATCGTAAACATAAAATCAGACCAGAGGCTTTTGGACCAAAACGACGGTTCCATTCGGCGGCTAGGGCCATCGATCACAACTGCTAATTCACTAAATGTGATGAAACCAAAGGAGAAGCTCTGAGAGTGGTTTTCGCGTAAAACCAAGCACACTATCGTGCAAACACGGACGTTTCCTGAACATATTCGGGAAACGAATTACAAGACACAGAAACACATAACAAGATACAACAACAAAATGCTAGTGTGTAATGTTCCATGTGAATAGTATGCACACATATGCAAGTATGCTAATTGTGTGTGTGCTACTAAATATCTTCAAAGAAGGACTAAGCACTAGAAGAATACTTTTGGAGTGCTTGTCACCTTGAGGTTTTGAGGGCCTTGAGCTTGATTACACATTACCTAAGCTACCCTTACAGCAACCCCAATATGTGGTTTGTCTACAAAATAAGCCAATCAATAAATGAGACCTTACAATCTCCCCCTTTGGCTATTTCATGACAAAACCACCACTCACATTGATCTTCACAACATAATTGAATCTACGGGATAACAAAGATATTCTACATTACAAAAATATATTAAAAAGTAAAAAACTTCAAGTCTTAATCTCTTGTAGAACTATCAACCATTCAAAACAAAAAGTTACACTTTCCAAAGCAAGTGTATGTGAGATGATCAAGTGAAAATAAACAAGCATTTGCATTTTCAGAATTTAAGCACACCATCATGCAATTTATGTGAATGCAATGCTCCCCCTTAGCGGGTTACTCCCCCTCAATATGTAATCTCCCCAATATGCACAATTGCTACTACAATTTAGCAACTCCCCTTACCACATTCTACTCCCCATTTTTATCATGATATAGGCAAATGAGTAGTCCCCAACCGGGTCACTTATAGCAAAGAGAGATAGTAGCATACTAGATATTTGCATAATCATATAAGCCACTTTATGCAACTCAATTAATTGAAGAGAACAAGGAGATTTATTTTATGAAAATGTGTGAATTAAAAATGTTTTGCATACAAGACATGTAGCATTCAAGTCCAAAATACAATGGTATTTGGCAAAGCAAATGACAAAGGTTTCCAATAAGAATTTGAACCAATTTCACCATTATCATGAGAGAAGCAAGGATATAGAGATTTTACTGTATCCAACTTTATAAGCAAAACATGGCATGAGCGACTTTACATCTATTCGATTTTTCTGGGAATGATACCCATATGATAGTAGCCATGTTTAACAAATAAAGAAAGAAAGACATTTGGATTATAAAATCCTTTGAACGGATATGAGATCCTTTATTCATTTGAGTCTCATAAGCTTTTTCACACAAGTTTTGCATTTAAGAATTGCAATCATCAATTCATGCTTTTTCAATTTAGCATGTTATTAGAATTTCATGCTTTTCATATGATATTAGCATGTTAAAAAAGAATCATCATGTCATAGAGATAACTATAGGTCATTCAAATTGTACTTCCTAAGTAGATCTTCTAGTCCAAAAATGTATGTTTGAACATAAATATGACATGGATTGTAAAACAAGCATGATTCACACTTATTGAATTAAAAAAATATAAATATGTACGTGCAACCAAGCTTACTTAAGCAATTAAAAAAGAAGCATAAGATATTTCAAATTTATGCATGTGACAAGTATGCAAAATACCTCTCTTTGCTTGAGTTCCCCATATGGGGTCAATTACTACCCTGCATCAATTAAGGGTATGAGGTCATATAGACCTACCAAGCCCATTGGACTTAGTTGCACCTATGGGAGACAATATAGTCTCGTAGCAAGCGGGTTCATATTTTTAATCCACTTAGGTGACAAATTTTCAATCCTAGTGGTCAAAGGTTCAAGAGTTCTAGATATAACAGGATCATGTAGATGGATTTTATCCTTCCTATGAACATGCATTCTAGCTCTTGCCTTCTTTTTCTAATGGATATGCAAATAGAGCTAGGGTACAATAAATGCTTATCTAGGATTATATGATTACAATAAAATCAATCATAGATATCAAAATAGCTATATGACATGGCATACAACTTTAGCTATGTAGAGGATAACCAATCATAGATACAATAGCTATCAAAAACAATCTCAATCATTTTAATGAGGTAAATTAGCTGGATGGTATATTAACATTAAAGCCTAGCTATCACAAAATAACTCAATCAACACATAATCTCAATCATGTATGTAGAAATTAATCTAAACACATATAAGTTATAGATGAGATAAAATTGATAAGTAAAAACACTAATTATGTAAGATAATAGTGTTCAACATACCATACCATGTGTGTTGAAGAAGACCCATGCTCAAATGATGTTGAATGATGCAAGATGGAGATGGGTTTTAGGTTTAGAGAGTTAAATAAGCAATCTCGGTGCTTTCTCTCTCAAGAATATGGAGCCTCTCTCTCTAGGTTTAATTTTGTGGCTCTGTGCTCAAAATGATGAGAAAGATATGTATTTTTAGTGCCCAAGTGAAACTATGTCGTTTTGGAAGAAATATAAAAACAATGGGCATTTTCGCGGTACACGCAACAATGCAGTAGCTCAAGATTCAAGCGCTCCGAAACATGACCAAACGATATCGAAACCTTTTGTATAATATATCGTTGGAAAGGTATGGATGTCTAATTTCTACTCTTTTTACAGAATGATATTTCAATGTCTATAGAAAAGGTTATGGTCAATTGAGTGACCAAAGGTCAGAAACAGATAATAATAGAGTTGCCCTGTTTTGGTGGTCACTTTGGAGATTTCAAAAACAATCTAAACAATCATGAAATATTATGAATAATATATAGTTGGAAAGGTATGGGTGTCTAGTCTGTAACAAATTTTCAAAACTCCTTTTAAAGCTTTGTATAAAAAGTTATGGTCACATGACCATACAAAGGTAAGTTTTGAAAATCATTTAAATCATTGAAATCCAATCTTTTGAAACGAGACACTTTACTCCAATCAACCAAAACAAATCTAACACTTATCCAAGAGAAGAATGAGACCTTCTTAAGTAGTCAACTATCACGCTAAGACATGCACACCATCGTGCAAGCGCGGACATTTCTGAACATCCTTTGGGAAACAAATTACACCACACTTAAAGCAAACAAACATGAAGTGCAAGTGTGGGAATTGAATGCATCCTAATGCCTAAACATGTCATGGCATTTCATAGAAAAGATGCACTCAATTCAAATATGCATGAATAGAATTCATGGCTTTGCATCTTAATGCCTACACATATCATGGCATTTCAATGAACTAGATGCAATCAAATAAACATGCATGAAGAGATATTCAACAATTATGAATGTACACATATAAAAACACACAACATACAAGTATTAGAGATATGCATGAGTTGTGTGTGTGTGCAACTAGATCTCTTCAAAGCAAGTAAGCACTAAAATATACCTTTGGTGCTTCTTCTCTTGAGGTCTTGAGAGGGCCTTGGTTGTGCAAATCACCAACCATCAAACACCTAAGCTACCCTTACACCAAGCCTCACATGTGGTTTGTCCACGAAATAAGCCAACCAAAATATGAGACCTTACAAGTTCAAAGAAGAATTTTCCATCAACATTGAAGAAATAATTAAGATAGATGATGCAGTAAAATCTGTATTCAATTTACTAAGAAAGTTCGTGTTGGGGTTTTTGCCCTAAAGCTTGTAGTTTGTAAATGTGAATTGAACAAGAAATAAAAGAAGTAGTTTATTCATTCAAATTGTCTCATACATTTATAATAACATGTGTACTTAACATCCAAGATTGCCGGATGTAATTTCAAACTGAGTATATGAATGTCATATATAGATGGATTCAGTTTGAAAGGAGCAATCTAAAGAGTCCGTAGATAGCAAATAAAGCTGGGTACTTTATTTGTGGATAATCTACAGCTTCGGTCCATTCCGTAATGTACGGTGATCTTATCCTAGATCATTCATATGGAGATATGAGAATGGAGGCACCTTATATGATTTGATCATATAGGACTGAGCCATGATCTATATGAATCTCTCACCAAGATCCGTTAAAAGATGAATTCATATATATCAACAAATGATAGCTATATATGGGTGATCTTAATCCTAAGTGTCTTATCGACTCCTTCAGGTTAGATCGTGGTTTTTGATATACCATGGGTGAGATCGGAGTTGCATTCCCGGTCAATAACTTCGTATGTTGGAATCGCGGTTTGGCTTGTGGCTGGGAAGGTCTACACACAATAGTGGAATCCACTCCTTCTTGTGAGAAGTAGATAGTAGTTCCCTTAAGGGTTGATTCGGGGCTTGAACAATATGAGCGCTCTCCTAATTCCGTAAGGAATGTAGGATTTATTGTTCATTAGAGAATCAATGGTACTTAATGGAAAGATATAATTAGAGGGGTATAACGGACATTATGACCCAGCTCTAATTATGAACTACATGTGGAGGATCATACCATATGTAATAGTTATATCAATGGACACCAAGAGTTATTGGTTTGTGTAAAAACGTCTACAGTTGAGAGAGTGCAACTTCGGGTTTTTAGTGGAATAACACCGAAGTTAATAATCATGAAATATTAATTAAAGAGTTTAATTAATTATTTCTAAAGATTATTGGAGCTCAAAATACTGTGGGTCCATTAGGTCCCCTTGCTAGCCCGATCGATTTAGGTAACGAGGATCACAGTTAATTAATTGGATTGTCCAAATTAATTGTGTTACGAAAGTGACACGTATCTATTCGGGAATTAATTGAATAATGAGATTATTTAATTAATGAATAATGGTGATTAAATAAATTAAATAATAAGATTATTCAATTATGTTGTTAATCACTAAATGGAGGGTGTTAGTTGATATTTGATTTTGAGTAAAATAAGATAATATGATTATTTTATTTTATTAAATTAAATATTTGAAATTGAATTTAAAATGTTTAAATTCAAAAATTAATGTTTAAATATCTTTTACAAGATATGAGATATTGGAGATATTTGATTTTTTCAAATTGATTCGGTTTTTGTTTTAAACAAATATATATGAGATATATATTTTTTAAATTAAAAAAGGGACAACCGAATGATATTGATAAAAACTAACACAAGAGATTAAAAAATAAATAAAGGCATCAGGTCTTTTGTTTTTAGGTGAAAAGAAAAAGGTTTTGTTTTTGGCAAAGGGTTGCATGAAACAAAACAGAAGTAGGTGCGGCCTAACTTAAAATATATATATATATATTTTTTGTTTTAGAAGTTCGGTGGCTGCATTCTATACACATAGCAAAGTGTTGCTTTCGTGTGTCTTTTCATCCTCCTTGTTCCTGAGTACCGTGACGCGCCCACACGCTGTTATCAATCCCGGGTCATAGCGAGGAAGATCTTGTGGTTCAAATCTTGGAGCAGATCGAATTAAAGTGAAGGAGCCTCCTACGTAGGTATGAAATCGTTTCCCCTTCTTTACCGTTTTCGATTATTACTGTACAAATAGGTTTAGTTTATGATTGCATAAAAAATTTTAAAAACCTTTCCGCTGCGCAATCTGTAAACCTGGGTACCTACAGTTCGTTCACTAGGATCAGCGATTCT
This sequence comes from Acer campestre, assembly GCA_954870605.1. Taxonomy (NCBI): domain Eukaryota; kingdom Viridiplantae; phylum Streptophyta; class Magnoliopsida; order Sapindales; family Sapindaceae; genus Acer; species Acer campestre. The sequence continues at coordinate 19,831,348 of OX940809.1, forward strand.
ATCGGTTGAAATCCAATTAATCTAGTAAGGATTTACTCTAAATGTGAAAAACTAAATTGCATAATGCTTTGCTTTGGAAATCTGTTGAATTCTAAAAATAACCTAAATTATGAGTACTTAAACTAAAGACTAAAATTAATCAACAATCACACAAGGGATGAATATATGGAGAGAAATACTAGGGAATCGATGCACTTTTCTTAGACACTCAATGCTCACAATCAATCTCGTTAAACACTTCAATCTAGTTTACAGGCTTGTTTTAAAGATAATTCAATTAAGTTCAAAGATCCTTTCCAATACTTGCACACAGTCATGCAACAAATACAGAATAATGATCTAGGGTTCTTCCTATTACTCACACACGGTCATGTAATGAGCAATTGTCAAAACCATGTTTTACACAAAACTCTAAGCCAAATTAACATAGCGCGGTCATGCATATATCAAATTTCTTATTTATTATGCTTATGATTAAGATTTAACTGGAATGGTCATCCACATCTAAACCCTAATTGAAACAAATACTCGGTGCGTTCTAATATTAATCTAGAGGGGGTAGGGTGGGGGGGGGGGGGGGGGGGGGGGGGGGGTGTGTTGTGTATAGATTTTAACAAATTTTACTCAATTTTCGAATTAAGTCAAGATTATGAAAATGCCCCAAACTAGTCAATATGTATAACAAGTGTAATATGTGCGGAATTTAAATAACACTTGATATTTACGTGGAAACCGTCATGGGAAAAACCATGGGCTGGTAAGTGCGCCACACTCGAACTTCGAATCTACTAAATGTTTTAACGATTACAACCTACTCCCGGTAAATAATCACACACCTACCTAATCCCGGTATGAGTGAACCTAGTCCAATTTGCTCATATGACCACCTAATCCCGGTGTATCACACAAGACTTTAATTGCTTTTGATTTACGCAACCTAATCTCGGAAGCTACACAAGACTTAGTTCTCAATTAAGAGATTAATACCCTAAGTGAATATATGATGATATTCAAAGAGCATACAAAACTAGGGAACCTTAGATGCTTATCTAGGATGATTAGATGACAATAAATGCAATCCTAGATATCAATAGCTAAATGACATGTCATAAAGCTTATCTAATCATAGATTAAAAATAACCTAGATGTTGCTATCAAAATACAACACTTAATCATGTCAACACAACAATCTCTATTTTGTATCTAGAATATATTCTAAGAGCATACAAATAATATAAGAGATTTCTTTGATAAATAAAACACTAAACTTAGATGAGATTAGTGAAGAACATACCAAAGGATGTGTGTTGAACAAAACCCATGCAAGTAAGCAAACTAACTATGCTAGAAAATGCTTAGATGATATTTAGATGCATATGAGAATGGTTTTAAGTGTATAAAAATGAGTTCTTGATTGATTTTCTCTCAAGTATCTCTCTTTGAAGTTTAAGGTTCTTAGAGTCAGAGAACTGCCCTTTAGAGACTAAGAAAGTTATATGTTTATAGGCATCAAGAACAGGGCATGTGAAAAGATAAGTTTGCCACTGAAAATGCACGATCGGCGGTTTCATTCAACAGCCAAGCCTCCAATCATAACCGCAGAATTGGTCCCTAGAGAAACAGGGGAGCAACGGCGGTTTCGTAACCGCTGATCTAACCGTAAAATCAAACCCGAGATATTAAATACATCAGGTATGATCGACGGTTTTGAATCGGCTGTGGCGGTTTCCAATCGGTGGTCGGGGCCACCGATCGTAACTGCCGTTTCACTAAAATGGTAAAACCAAGAGAGAAGCCAATGGCATTCTCTGTGAGCAGTCTTCGCGTAAAACCAAGCACACCAATATGCATGCATGGATGTTTTCGAACATATTCGGGAAACGGATTACAAGACACATAAACACAACACAAGATATAACAAATAAAGTGCTAGTGTGTAATGTGACATGTGAAGAGTATGCACACAAATGCAAGTATGCTAAGTGTGTGCGTGCTTCTAAATCTCTTCAAATAAAACTAAGCACTAGAGATATACCTTTGGAGTGCTTATCATCTTGAGGTCTTGAAAAGGGCCTTTGAGCTTGATCTTCAATCACCTAAACTACCCTTACAATTCAAACCCCAATATGTGGTTTGTCCACGAAATAAGCCAATCAATAAACGGGAATCCTTACACTAAACTCATAGATAAACTAAGCCACAAACTCAAATCACTTGCAGTCACAAAATAATAAAAGCGAGTAAAATAGAGCACTAAATTCAATAAACAAAACGAAAACCCAATTGATTAACAAAAGATAGACTAATTGTTTACATAGAGTTATCCAAAATCAGTTACATCAATCCCCTAGTTAAAGGTTTAGTTACACATAAATGGAGAAGATAAAAACATAAAAGAGATATAGAGAAAACACATATTGATCTCGATAGCTTCTTGGTTGGAAATCTCCTTCTTCTTACTTCTTAGAATCCTCCAAGGATGGATGGAATCGAATGAAAGAATCAATGAAGTGAATGAATGTGAAAAAATGGTGTTTTTGGGTCTAATCCCCTTGTGTGGGTATCTCTCAAAATAAGATATCAGTTTCTATATATAATCCTCTCAAAAATAGGTCACTTGCTGTCCCAAACGAACCAAGTTTACGAGTTACCATTCCCTAGGTTGCTCCCTAGACAAATTGCCTCTATAGTTGCACAGGAAGCGAAGTTCTTCTACTCTTTTCACAGCCCAGACCACTCCCTAGACACTCGTGCACGAACCGCGGTCTGAGCCGCGGTGGACTTTTCATCACTGACATTCGGTTACTATATCTACTGTAACTTCTTCTGGGAATATCGAAATTGTGATCCGGAAAGTGCGCCGAAAACTAGACTTCCAAGGCTTTCAATCCATAGGTAGTAGGACACAAAATTCAATCGGAGCTGAGATATGGGCCCCATAATCCGACTGTTTTGCACTGGCAAAACTTCACCTTTCCATTATTTCTTTCAATTTGCTCATTTTCTCCATCTTTTGATTCCTTTTCATCCAAAATAAGATTTAACACCACTTTTATGGAATGTGACCTACACATGCTTAACAAACACATTAAACCACTTAATTCATTCGAGAACAAAGCATAAATAATAGGAAATAGGGGCCTAAAACATGTATAGAAATGGACCAATCAAATACCCTCAAACCTATCTTTTGCTAGTCCTCGAGCAAAACAAAACTTAAAACAAAATTTTTAAATTAAGCCACTTTTGTAGGAAATACGATAGCATTGAGCGTATGCTACAAGCCTTTAAACCTTTAGGTGTCCCTAGTAGGAGGAGTGTTGTCTCATAAGGGTTTACAACTATGCTACCCACAAACATATTTTTGCGAAAAACCAAATAATCATATACCATTCAAGCCAATATGAAACAAATATAAGGTGTGTTCTAATAATTAATCTAGAGGGGGTGGTGAATAGATTTTATCCAATTTTACCCAATTTTCGTTAATAGTCAATCTACGAAAATACCCCTATCTAGTCAATATAAAATATCAATGTAATAAGTGCAGAATTATAAATGACACAAGATATTTATATGGAAACCTTCACCGGAAAAACCACGGGCTAGTAAGTGTGCCACACTCGAACCTCGAATCAACTAATGGTGAGATGAATACAACCTAATCCCGGTATAACTCACCACCACTACCTAATCCCGGTATAAGTGAACCTAGTCCAATTGCTTGATCCTTGCAATCACTACTTGTAAAGATGTTTACAGCCTAATCCCGGTCTGTAACCCACCACTACTACCCGCAAACCTATAATAGCAATCCTAGATCAAGACTTCATTTGCTTGTGATTTACGCAACCTAACCCTAGAAGCTATACAAGACTTAGTTCTCAATGAAGAGATTAACACCTTAAGTGAATACACAAAGATATCCAAATATGCAAATAGAGCAAGGGTACACTAGATGCTTAACCAAGAATAAAAGATGACAATTAAATCATTCCTAAATATCAAATGCTAAATGATATGTCATAAAACTTAGCTAAACAAGGATTAAATAATCCTAGATAGCTATCACAATACAACACTCAATCAAAACAACACACAATCTCTATCTTGTATAATAGCATATGAATTAAGAACATACAACTAAATAAAGAGATACCTTGATAAATAAAACACTAATTATATATGAATAGTGAAGAATATACTAAGGGAAGTGTGTTAAGCAAAACCCATGCAAGCAAGCATCCTAACTATGCTAAAAAATGCTAGATGATATTTTGATGCATATGAGAATGGTTTTTGAGTGTTAATAATGAGTTCTTGATTTGATTTTCTCTCAAATATCTCTCTTTGAGGTTTAAGTTTCTTAGAGTCAAAGAACTAGTCTTTAGAGAATGAGAAAGTGGTATATTTATAGACATCAAGAATAGGGCATGTGAAAAGACAAGTTTGCCCCTGAAAACGCACGATCGACGGTTTCAGTTGGTAGCCAGGCCATCGATCACAACCGTCGAATTAAACCCGAGAAGAACAGGGGAATAACGGCGGTTTCATTCGATGGTTTTATAACTGCCGATTTAACCACAAAATCAAACCCGAGAGAAAAATCAATCAGGTATGAATGACGGTTTCGAACGACGGTCGTGGCCACTGATCATAACCGCCGTTTCACCAAATATGGTGAAACCAAGGGAGAAGCCAATGGCATTCTCTGTAGGTGGTCCTCGTGCTAAACCAAGCACACCAACGTGCACGCGCGAATGTTGCCGAACATATTCGGGAAACGAATTACAAGACACATAAACACATAACAAGATACAACAACAAATTGCTAGTGTGTAATGTGACATGTGAAGAGTATGAACACATGTGCAAGTATGCTAAGTGTATGTGTGCTACTAAATCTCTTTAAGGAAAAACTAAGCACTAGAAGTATACCTTTGGAGTGCTTATCACCTTGATATATTGAGGGCCTTGAGCTTGATTACACATTACCTAAGCTACCCTTACAACAACCCTAATATATGGGGTTTGTCCACGAAATAAGCCAATCAATAAATCAGAATCCTTACACAATGCATGCTAGAGCCAATAAGTAAAGACTAAAATTATGTCACAAATTTGAATGCATTGCTCAATTTTAATGAAAAGCCCAAGCTCAAGACAGTCTAGCTTCAAAAGCACATTCGCCGAATGCCATAGAAATAATTTGCTTCAACTCTAATTCTCACAAGATATCTCTCATAATTCATATAGAACCTAGGCAAATACACTCATCAAGAATATGTGAAAGAAGTTGTGCACAAGAAACTTAAAATTATAATCGCATATGAATATATCATTGAAAGAACGCTTGATTTATATGCAAAAGATCTCATGAAAAGAATCAAACATTAAGAACAAGATAGAGCACATGTTTACCTTACTCTTGAGCTAGCATCCCTAAAAGATCAATTAGGTCTTTTCTTTAGTTGTAATGGGGCCATTGGTGTAGGCTAAGAAAGACCGGGAAAAGGATAGCAAATAAACCTAAGATCATATCGAGAAATTCTTCGGCAAACTTCATACTCGGTCGAATTTCTTCGAATTCTTCATTCCACTTGCATCCAGGCTTCTTGAACAATTTTTGTTCATCCTCCTTCTTAAATTGAATGATTTGTAATTTCTATATCCTTACTTTTATTCATGACAAATGGTGAAATTGGTTTGAATTCCTTAAGGAAACCTTTGTCATTTTCTTTGCCAAATACCATTGATTTTTGGATTTGAATGCAATATGTCTTGCATGCAAAGTATTTTAATCACACATTTTTGTGAAAAATAAATCTCCTTGTTCTCTCCAAGTAATTGAGTTGCATAAAGTGTATTTTATGATTATGTAAATAACTTGTATGCTACTATCTCTCTTTGCTACAAGTAACCCGGTTAGGGACTATTCCTTTGCCCATCTCATGACAAAAAGGGGGAGTAGTATGTAGTTAGGGGGGAATACTAATTGTTAAATTGTTGTAGCATTCGCATTATTGGGGAGTTAACTTTTTGACATGAGAGTAACCCTTTGAGGGGGAGCATTTGCATTACAAATACATTGCATGATGTTGTGCTTAAATTCTTTTTGCAAATGCTTATTTTATTATCACTTGATTAATCTCACATATACTTGTATTGGAAAGTAAAGAAACTTTGTTTTGAAGGATTGATTGTTCTACAAGAGATTGAAGACTTGAATATATAGCTTTTAATTATCTCTTTATAATGTAGAAAATCCCTTTAGTTTCTATTTTCTTGTGAGGATCAATGTGAGTGGTAGCTTTGTCATGAAATAGCCAAAAGGGGAGATTGTAAGGTCCCATATTTTGATTGGCTTATTTCGTGGACAAACCATATGTGGGGCTTATTGTAAGGCTAGCTTAGGCTTATGATGGTTGGTGATTTACACAATCAAGGCCCTCTTAAGACCTCAAGAGAAGAAGCACCAAAGGTAAATTATAATGCTTACTTGCTTTGAAGAGATCTAGTTGCACACACAAGCAACTCATGCATAAATCTTATTCTTGTATGTTGTGTGTTTTATATGAGTGCATGCATGTTCTTGAACATCTCTTCTTGCATGTTTTATTTGATTGCATCTAGGTTATTAAAATGCCATGACATGTTTAGGCATTAGGATGCAAAGTCATGAATTCTATTCATGCATGTTTAAGTGACTGCATCTTGTTCATTGAAATGCCATGACATGTTTAGGCATTAGGATGCATTCACTTCCCACACTTGCACTTCATGTTTGTTAGCTTTAAGTGTGGAGTAATTCATTTCCTGAAAGATGTTCGGAAACGTCCGCGCGTGCACGTTGATGTGCATGGTTTTACACGATGATCGTCGTTGGAGATGCCTTCGGCTTCTCCTTTGGTTTCACCATTTCTGGTGAAACGACAGTTGAGATTGGCAGCCCTGACCACCGATTGAAACCGCCCTTTTAGACCTGATTGAATTTTGTTTTGGGTCCAAAACGGCGGTTATGAAAGCGTCGAATGAAACTAGCGTTCTTGAGTTTCAATTCAGTGGTTACAATCTACGGCCTTGACCGTCGATTGAAACCGCCGATCGTGCGATTTCAGGGGCAAGCCTGTCTTTTCACGTGCCATGTTTTTGGTCTCTATAAATACATCCCTATTTCTGGTTCCCAAACTAAGTCTTTTGATCCTAAGAACCCTAAAGAGATATTTAGAGAGACTTGAGAGAAAAAGCTTAAAGATTACATCTTTATTTCTCTCAACCCATTTCCACATGCATAAATCATCATCTAAGCATCATCTAGGTTCATCTAGTATGTGCTAATGCATGGGTCTTCTTCAACACACATGTTTGGTAAGTTGAACACTATTATCTTACATAATTATTGTTTTTATTTATCAATTTTATCTCATCTATAACTTGTATGCATTTAGATTAATTTCTACATACATGATTGAGATTATGTGTTGATTGGATTATTTTGTGATAGCTAGGCTTTAATGATAATATGCCATCTAGCTAATTAATCTCATTAAAATGATTGAGATTTTTTTTGATAGCTATTGTATCTAGGATTGGTTATCCTCTACATAGCTAAAGTTATGCCATGTCATATAGCTATTTTCATATCTAGGATTGATTTTATTGTCATCATATAATCCTAGATAAGCATTTAGTGTACCCTAGCCTTATTTGCATATTTGAATATCATTGCATATTCACTTAGGGTTTGATCTCTTCGGAGAAGTAAGTCTTGTGTGATAGACCGGGATTAGGTCGTACATCAGGATTAGGTGGTCACATGAGTAATTGGACTAGGTCCACTTTTACAGGCCTGCGGGTAGTGGTAGCGGGTTATAGTCCGAGCATGGTTGAGGTCAACCTAGGATGTAAACATTATCACAATTAGTGGATTCGAGGTTCGAGTGTGGCGCACTTGCCAGCTCGTGGTTTTTCTCTGTTGAAGGTTTCCATGTAAATATCAAGTGTCATTTATAATTCTGTATATATTACACTTGATATATTGTATTAACTAGATAGGGGTTTTTTCGTAAATTGACTAATCGTGAAAATTGGGTAATAATGATTAAAATCTATTCACCCCCCTCTAGATTAATATTTAGAACGCACCATGAATTATTGAGTTTCACCAAATGTTTGAACTACGATGCAGGGACACATATGTATGAATTGTGTGTGTATGCGCTTACGCCTTGCAAGAGGAAGAAGAATCTTGATACTTTAGCATCCAAATAAGCATTTTTCCTCTTGAAGACAATATTTGCATAAGAAGTTGTTTTCTTCTTTGAAGCTTCTTTTCACCAAGAACCACCTAAGCAACTAACCATTACAAATAAATAGTGTTTTGCAATGGAATCAAGCTAACAAAGATCTAGGATCTTACAACAGTTAAATCAATCCTAGATATCAATGGCTATATGTCATGGCATAAAGCATAGCTATATATGATATGGTAATCCTATATATAGCTATCACAATACAACACTTAAACATTCAACACGTAATCTCAATCTTGTAATTAGAAATTAATCTAAGAGCATACAAGTTATCAATGAGATAAATAGCTAAGTAAAAACACTAAAATTAGAAGAAATTAGTGTCTAACTTACCATAGCATGTGTGCTAATGAAGACCCATGTAATAATGCATTCTAGATGATCCTAGATGATGCTAGAGAATGACTGATGCACATGGAAATGATTTGAGTGATCAAAGATGATTAAAGATGAATTCTTGAATAAAAAACTCTCTTTGAAAATGCTTATTTCAATTAAAAATATGATTTTTGAGACATTACAGACAACCTAAAGTGAAAGCAATGTTTATATAGGTGTCCAAATTGAAGCTACAACATTTTGCAAAAAACAGGGGACGACTGCTATGGGTATCGCTGTCAAAGCCACAGCAGTATCCAAGCAGTGGTCTCTTAAAAGGCAACAGGTGTCATAAAGCTATGCATACCGCTATGGCTTCCACAGCGGTTATGACAGCGGTAAGCGTTGTGCGTAAAACCGTTGTGCCTACCGTTGCAGAAAGCCATAGCGGCCAAGAGAGCGACCAAGATAGGTATTTCACTATTGTGGCTACCACTGTAAAAGCCACAGCTGTACCGACAACGGTCACCTGGGCCAAAGCATGCCAAAGAAAAATCATGCAATCTAAAGTTATTAAGGCATGGCAATGATCAAATGCTAGAAGAGTTAAACACAAGAATGCACATACAAGAAACACACAACCTATAAGTATTAAAAATATGTATGAGTTGTGAGTGTGTGCAACTACATCTCTTCAAAGCAAGTAAGCACTTAGAAATTTACCTTTGGTGCTTTTTCTCATGAGGTCTTGAGAGGGCCTTGGTTGTGTAAAGCCCTAACCATCAAAATCCTAAGCTACCCTTACATCAAACCCCACATGTGGTTTGTCACCTAAATAAGCCAATCAAACTTAAAGAACTTACAATCTCCCCTTTTGGCTATTTTGTGACAAAACCACCTCTCACATTGATCCTCACAACAAAATTGAAACTAAAAGTCAACAATGATTTTCTACATTACAAAGAGATATAACAAAAACAACTTCAAGTCTTCAATCTCTTGTAAAACAATCAATCATTCAAAACAAAGTTTCTACACTTTCCAAGTCAAGTGTGAGGTGATCAATTGAAGTTACAAACAAGTATTTGCATTAAAGAATTTTTCATTAAAGAAAACATGAACATTATTGTAAGGATTCCCATTGTTGATTGGCTTATTTCGTAGACAAACCACATATTGGGGGTTTGAATTGTAAAGGTAGTTAGGTGATTGAAGATCATGCTCAAAGGCCCTTTTCAAGACCTCAAGGGAAGAAGCACTCCAAAGGTATCATACTTAGTGTTTCTTGCAATGAAGAGAAGTAGATGCACACACACACATCACTTGCATAATTCTCATTCTTGAATGTGTTGTGTATTTATTGTGTGTATGCATTATTGCCTATTTCATCTCTCTTCATGCATGTTTATTTGGTTGCATCTTGCTTAGTATTGCATAGCATGGTTAGATTTTAGGATGCTCCATCAGGCGCATTTTGCGCCCTGTTCTGCGGCCAAGGCCGCAGAAATGAGGCCGCAGAATGAGGATCAGAAACCATACTCTCTGTCCTCTTTTCTGCGCCCTTGGTTTTTGCGTTTAGGGGCCGCAAAACCATCAGGTGCATTTCTGCGCCCTTGTGTTCTGCGGTCAAGGCCGCAGAACAGGGCGCAGAATCGGGCGATCTGTTGCAAATTTTTCAAAACGACGTCATTTCATCTAGGGGTCCTATATAAGTATCATCTTCTTCCTTGCTCGTTTTGAAGAGCTCAAAATCAGACCTTAGAGTGAGAAACTCAAACCCTAGAGAGAGAAAGCTTCAATCTTGCTTCTTTAACTCTCCAAACCCAAAACCCATGTGCATCTAACATGTTTCATGCATCAATCTTCCATGGGTCTTCTTCATTTATGACTTGGTAAGTAGAACAAACTCAACATCTTCATTTATTGTTCTATCTTAGTCAAGACATGTCTTTTATTGCTTAGTTTAGCAAATCCTCACTCTTATTGCATATTTAGTGAAGTTATGACATGATTGGGTTTTGTTTGTGATAGCTTACATGATTAGGATGATTTTCCCTAAATAGCTAACCCTAGAACATTCTTGTACAATTGGTTGATGATTAGGTTGATAGATTAATGTTTATTTATCTAGTCAAGCTTAATTGAATGTTCTTGTGGATTTAATTGACAATTATGTTGTTAGAAATTCTCTACAACTAATTGAGTTCACATGTTTGGACATGTTGACATTGTTTGATAGCTAGGATTGTTTTGTGATTGATAACATCTAGCTAAGCTTTATGATATGTCATTTAGCTTTTGATATCTAGGATTGATTTCATTGATATATCATCATTCTAGGTAAGCATATAGAGTTGCCTTGCTCTTGTTGCATTTTGAGTATTTCATATATTCACTTAGGTTGTTTTCTCTTCATTGAGAACTAAGTCTTGTGTTGCTTCCGGGATTAGGTTGCATAAATCACAAGCATTGGGACTAGGTTCACTTATACCGGGAGTAGGTAGGTGTGTGATTACTTCCGGGATTAGGTTGTAATCGTTTTACACATTTAGTGGATTCGAGGTTCAAGTGTGGCTCACTTACATAGCCCGTGGTTTTTCCCCGAGAGGGTTTCCACGTAAATATCAAGTGTCTTTTAATTTCCGCACCATATTACACTTGCTATTGTATATTGACTAGTGGAGGGTATTTTCGTAATCTTGACCATTAACGAAAATTTGGTAAAATCGGATAAAATCTATTCACCCCCCCCTCTAGATTAATATTGAACACACCATAATTTGTTTCAATTGGTATCAGAGCGGGTTCCTAGATATACATAGGTGATCCTTGCTCATTTTGGTGTGTTTTGCATTTGTGTGATTTTTGTTCATTCATACATTGTGCATTCATTTCATTTCATTCATAAACACAATGAGTGGAAACGGTGGTAGCAACGAGGGGGCTTCTAGCACACGTCCTCCTCTTCTCACCGGATTGAATTACTCCTCATGGAAAGGGAAGATGGAATCCTACATATGTCAACTTCATGACCGAGCATGGATGTCGGTTGAAGATGGATATGATCTTCCCATGATGACTCCTACGGGTGGAGGAGAAGAAGTTTTGAAGCCTAAGGCACAATGGAGTGCACAAGAATTTGAGGCGTCAAAATGGAATAGGAAGGCTATGCATGCCATCCTATGTGCCATGGATGAGAATCAATACAAGTTGATTCAAAACACTAGGGTTGCTAAGGAGGCATGGACAATCCTAGAAGTTGCTCATGAGGGAACCGAAGTTGTGAAGGACTCCAAGCTTCAAGTTCTCCAAACTCAATTTGAGATGCTCAAGATGGAGGAGAATGAGTGCTTCAACGACTTCGAGATCAAGTTGATGGACATAGTCAACCAAAGTCATCAACTTGGTGATCCTTATTCGGATAGGAGGATTAAACAAAAGATTATGAGATCCTTACCGGATAGGTTTGAGTCAAAGGTGACGGCTTTAGAAGAAAATAGTGGATATAAGGATATGAAGCCGAGTGAAGTCATTGGAAGACTTCTAGCCTATGAGTCTAGGAAGGGTCCTAGCACTACTCCTCCTAAAAAGCAAAAGGGTATTGCTTTGAAAGCTTCTAAGGATGAAAAGGAGGTGAAGAATGACTCGGATGAAGACATGGCCTTGTTTGTGAAAAGATTCAACAAGGTTATGAAGTTTGGAAAGAAGGGATTTGGTTTTAGAGGCCAAGACAAGAAAAAGGTTCCCTTCAAGAAGTTTGAACCAAGGCAAGAGTGGACCGAAAGGAAAGGGGTCCGTTGCTTTGAGTGTGGCGGGATTGGTCACTTTGCTCCCGAATGTGCTAATCACAAGGAAAAGAAGAAGGGAAAAGTGATGGCCGCCACTTGGAGTGGAAGTAGTGATGACTCAAATGAAGAAGATGATTCTTCGGATGATGAAGACATCATGGCTAACTTCCTAGCTTTTGCCTCTTCTCACAAGAGCAAAAGTGGTAGTGAAAAAGAGGAAGAGAGTCAAAGGGAAAGTGACTCTAGTGAAGATGACTCCGATGCTAACTCCACTAATGGATATGTGGAGAAAGAAGTGTTAGTTGAATATCTTAAGGAGTTTAGGAGCTTAGAGATGAAAACCACTAAGAAGATCAAGATGTTGAGAGAAGAAAATCTTGAGCTTTCATCTCACAATGATCTCCTAAGTGAAGAAGTGGAAAGACTTAAGAAGAGAGAAGATAAGCTAAAAGAGGAGTTAGCTTTATCTAGGAGGAATGAAGAAGGTTTGAAGAGGGAGCTTGTTGAAGCTAAGAAGTCACTTACTAGGATGGACTCTAGCACCAAAAAATTAGATCACATGCTTGGTGTTGGAAAGAGTCCATGTGACAAGAGAGGTCTTGGGTTTGAAGATTGTCAAGAGATCACCTCCTCTAAGAAGACCGTGTTTGTTAAGAGCTTGGGCAACATAGAAGCTTCTCCAGTGCACACTCCTAGGAAGAAAATAGATCTAGGACAAAGCTCAAAAAGTGCACAAGTGAAGGTTGCACCAAGGAGACAACCTCAAGCCAACATTCCTCATCTATTGGCTCAAAAAGGGAAGCAAGATAGACCGGTTCAACAAAGAAGATGGATTGAACCCTCTCAACCACAAAGACATAGGAAGACTTCCATGCAAGCTCAAAGACAAGGTATGATTCCTCAATTCATTCCAATTTGTCACTTTTGTGGTTTTAATGGTCACATAAGACCAAATTGCTTTCGATATATTAAAATGTGTAGAACTAGAAGCATGATTGAGAAGAGAAAGACTAGAGCCAAGATGCATGTTCCTAGGAATGATATGACTAATTTGCATGATCCTAGGACATCTAGAGCCCATGTACCAAAGACCATTAAGAAAGAAAATGTTGTTCTTAAATGGATTAGGAAGAATGAAAATGTTTGCCATGTTGCACAAATTGCCTTGAAGGCAAATTCTTCTAATCTTTGGTATCTTGATAGTGGGTGCTCTAGGCACATGACGGGAAACAAGAGTTTCTTTGAGACTCTTGTTATGGAGGAAGGAGGAAATGTCACTTTTGGTGATGGATCCAAAAAGAAAGTCATAGGGAAAGGAACCATTTCCGTTCCCGGATTGTCCTCTTTATCCAATGCTTTACTTGTTGATGGCTTGAAAGCCAATTTGATTAGCATTTCTCATCTTAGTGATGAAGGATATTCCGTCTTGTTTAGCAAAGAGAATTGCTCTATCTTAAAGCCCGATGGACAAACCTTATTGAAAGGTATGAGATCTAGCGACAATTGCTATTGTCTTGAAGCTAGAATAGTCTCAAACAATGTGTCCAAGGATGAGCAAATTGAGTTGTGGCATGAAAGACTTGGCCACATGAACTTTCGGGATCTACGGACCCTTGGAAAGTTTGAATGTGTGCGTGGCCTCCCTAAGCTTGGGAAGAAAGCCAATGGTATTTGTGGACCTTGTCAACAAGGAAAACAAACTAAAAGCATGCATAAAAAGGGCAAGTATCTCTCCACCAAGGAGCCTCTAGAGCTTCTCCATATGGATCTTATGGGTCCTATGCAAACCGAGAGCTTGGGTGGAAAGAGATACATTTTTGTTTGTGTAGATGATTTCTCTAGGTTCACATGGACATATTTTCTTAGAGAAAAATCCGAAACTTTTGATAAGTTTAAAATGCTTTGTACTAAACTTCAAAATGAAATGAATTCTAACATTAAAAGCATAAAACGGATTAGAAGTGACCATGGGAGGGAATTTGAGAATGCTTCTTTTGAAACCTATTGTGATAGTATAGGTATCTCCCATGAGTTTTCAGCTCCTAGAACACCTCAACAAAATGGAGTTGTTGAGAGGAAAAATAGGGTCCTTCAAGAGATGGCCCGTGTGATGTTGCTTAGCAACAATGTGTCTAGGAATTTATGGGCCGAAGCCATCAACACGGCTTGCTACATAGGAAATAGAGTTTTCCTAAGGCCCGGTACTAGGAATACCTCCTATGAGTTATGGAAAGGCAAGAGGCCAAATGTTAGCTACTTCCACACATTTGGAAGCAAATGCTACATTTTAAATGACCGAGATCAACTTGGCAAATTTGATGCTAAGAGTGATGAAGGTATCTTTATTGGCTATGCCTTGAATAGTAGAGCCTATAGAGTTTTCAATAAGAAAACTCTAAGTGTTATGGAATCATCTAATGTTGTATTTGATGATGAAAGGCTCAAGTGTAGTAATCATGAGGAGGAGGTTATTCTTAGTGATGATTCTCCTTTGGAGAAGGTTGTTGTGACTCCTAATGTGGGGACATCCAATGTTGTTGAAAATGACACACAACCTATTGATAGAGTTCCTAACTTGGACTCTAATGAACCCGCTCCATGGGTTAGAAGACTCCATAACAAAGAGGATGTTATTGGAGAAGTGAATGAGGGTGTTAGGACTAGAAGGCAAATAGCTAATCGTATTAGCTTCACATGCTACACCTCTCAAATAGAACCCAAAAAGATTGATGAAGCTCTAAATGATGAGTTTTGGGTTCTTGCCATGCAAGAAGAGCTTAACCAATTCGAAAGGAATGAGGTTTGGACTCTAGTTCCTAGGCCTAAGACCACTAATGTCATAGGCACAAAATGGATATATAGGAACAAATCCGATGAGGATGGCAACGTAGTGCGTAACAAGGCAAGACTTGTTGCACAAGGGTACTCTCAAATTGAGGGTATCGACTTTGAGGAGACTTTTGCTCCCGTTGCTCGCCTAGAGTCCATTAGGCTTCTCTTGTCCATCTCTTGTGTGCACAAGTTCAAATTGCACCAAATGGATGTTAAGAGTGCCTTCCTCAATGGCTTCTTGCAAGAGGAAGTGTTTGTTGAGCAACCCAAGGGGTTTGTGGATGCACACCACCCCAACCATGTCTATCGCCTCAAGAAGGCTCTTTATGGGTTGAAACAAGCACCGAGGGCTTGGTATGAGCGCCTCACTCAATTTCTTGTCAACAATGACTACACAAGAGGTAGTGTTGACAAGACACTATTCATCAAGAAAGACAATGATGAGCTTTTTATAGCTCAAATATATGTTGATGATATAGTGTTTGGATCCACCAACAACACCAAAGTCCAACAATTTGTTGATGTTATGTCTCATGAATTTGAGATGAGTCTTGTTGGTGAGCTTAGTTACTTCCTAGGTTTGCAAATTAGGCAATTAAGTGATGGGATCTTCATATCCCAAGCCAAATATGCCAAAAACCTAGTGAAGAAGTTTGGTCTTGAGAAAGCCAAACATTGTAACACACCCATGAGCACCACTTTGAAACTAAGCAAAGATGCTAGTGGTAAAAGTGTAGAACAAACACTTTATAGGGGTATGATAGGAAGCTTGCTTTATTTGACCGCAAGTAGGCCCGACATATCCTTTAGTGTGGGTGTGTGTGCTAGGTACCAATCCGATCCCAAGGAGTCCCATCTCTCTTGCGTCAAGAGAATCATTCGATATGTGAATGGGACTTCTAACTATGGGATTTGGTACTCTTTTGACACTAATGCTAGTCTTGTAGGCTTTAGTGACGCGGATTGGGCCGGAAATTGTGATGATAGGAAAAGCACATCGGGTGGTTGCTTTTTCCTTGGAAACAATCTTGTTTCTTGGTTTTGCAAGAAGCAAAACTCAATCTCCTTGTCCACGGCGGAGGCCGAGTACATAGCCGCGGGGAGTGGATGCACACAACTCCTATGGATGAAGCAAATGCTAGTAGACTACGGATTCAACCAAGGTACACTCACTCTCTTTTGTGATAACATGAGTGCTATTAATATTTCCAAGAATCCGGTTCAACATTCTAGAACTAAGCATATTGACATCCGTCATCATTTCATTAGAGAACTAGTTGAAAATAAATGCATTGTACTTGAGCATGTAGGTACAAATGATCAACTAGCCGACTTGTTTACAAAACCTCTAGATGCTACTCGATTTAAAACTCTTAGTAGATCTATTGGAATATGTCTTGTGGAGTGATGAGTTCTAGTATTTGACCCCAATAAGGGGAGCTCAAGCAAAGAGAGCAAACTTGCATGAATTGTCATATGCAAAAAGTTAACTTCTTTTATGCTCTTTTATGATTGTTTGAGAATGCTTGGTGAATAACATTGATTAATGCTTTAATAATGTTTTTAATAACACCTTGCACGGTTGCCTAGCATGTACTGCATGATTTCTATTTTTGCTTGAGTGTGCTTATCCATTTGAGGAATGTTCTACTTGTTAGTACATGTGATTGACCTCAAATTATTCTCCATGTTCATGATTCTTTGATATGCATTCTTAAGCTCTCTCTTGAAAAAGGGCTACTGGCAATATGACGTGCAGCCGCCCAATGTAGGAAATGGCTACTCATTTGAAACCGAGTGAAAGCCTTCAAGAGAGTTACATTAGCATGATAAACAGAAATACATGCTTTCTAGGATAAAGGAGAAAAACAGAAAAGTTGAAATGTGTTTGATGATGTGTGTGATGCATTGCTTAATAAAGACCTCAAAATTGTTGATTGATGATGTGTCTTGCAATGTAGAAAAGATGATATATTTTTTGATGTGATTAGTACACTCTGCACACAAATGCTTGGATATATATCTTCTTGTCATAACAACAGGGCTCTAATTGGTTTGACTTCATTTGGAAAACCTGTTGATTGTTGCTTTGATTGATTCTTATGCATGAGCTCAATAGTGCTTGTATTACATGCTAAGCAATTTTTACACACACACACTTTTCTGTGAATAAAATCTCCTTGAATCTCTCTCAATTCTTGAATTGCATAAAGATCGTTTATATGATTATGCAAATGCCTTTTGTGCAAATAGCTCTCTTTGCTAAAGCAACCAAATAGGGGGAGCTCCTTTGCCTATCTCATGACAAAAAGGGGGAGAAGTCTTGAGAGATATAGGGGGAGCATTGTGTATGCTTTGGGGAGAAGTTTGAGAGAGAGTAACCTTGAGAGATATAGGGGGAGCATTGTGTATGCTTTGGGGAGAAGTTTGAGAGAGAGTAACCCTTTGGGGGGAGCATTGCATACTCATACATTGCATGATATTGTGGTTAAAAGATTCATATGCAAATGCTTGTTTTTCTTTCACTTGATCATCTCACATACACTTGCTTTGGAAGTGTAATCTAATTGTTTTGAAGGTTTGGTTATTCTACAAGAGATTGAAGACTTGAAGTTTTATTTTCTTATCTCTTTGTACTTTGTAATGTAGAATTTCTCGAAGTTTCTTTTATCTTGTGAGGATCAATGTGAGTGGTGGTTTTGTCACGAAATAGCCAAAGGGGGAGATTGTAAGGATTCCCATTGTTGATTGGCTTATTTCGTAGACAAACCACATATTGGGGGTTTGAATTGTAAAGGTAGTTAGGTGATTGAAGATCATGCTCAAAGGCCCTTTTCAAGACCTCAAGGGAAGAAGCACTCCAAAGGTATCATACTTAGTGTTTCTTGCAATGAAGAGAAGTAGATGCACACACACACATCACTTGCATAATTCTCATTCTTGAATGTGTTGTGTATTTATTGTGTGTATGCATTATTGCCTATTTCATCTTTCTTCATGCATGTTTATTTGGTTGCATCTTGCTTAGTATTGCATAGCATGGTTAGATTTTAGGATGCTCCATCAGGCGCATTTTGCGCCCTGTTCTGCGGCCAAGGCCGCAGAAATGAGGCCGCAGAATGAGGATCAGAAACCATACTCTCTGTCCTCTTTTCTGCGCCCTTGGTTTTTGCGTTTAGGGGCCGCAAAACCATCAGGTGCATTTCTGCGCCCTTGTGTTCTGCGGTCAAGGCCGCAGAACAGGGCGCAGAATCGGGCGATCTGTTGCAAATTTTTCAAAACGACGTCATTTCATCTAGGGGTCCTATATAAGTATCATCTTCTTCCTTGCTCGTTTTGAAGAGCTCAAAATCAGACCTTAGAGTGAAAAACTCAAACCCTAGAGAGAGAAAGCTTCAATCTTGCTTCTTTAACTCTCCAAACCCAAAACCCATGTGCATCTAACATGTTTCATGCATCAATCTTCCATGGGTCTTCTTCATTTATGACTTGGTAAGTAGAACAAACTCAACATCTTCATTTATTGTTCTATCTTAGTCAAGACATGTCTTTTATTGCTTAGTTTAGCAAATCCTCACTCTTATTGCATATTTAGTGAAGTTATGACATGATTGGATTTTGTTTGTGATAGCTTACATGATTAGGATGATTTTCCCTAAATAGCTAACCCTAGAACATTCTTGTACAATTGGTTGATGATTAGGTTGATAGATTAATGTTTATTTATCTAGTCAAGCTTAATTGAATGTTCTTGTGGATTTAATTGACAATTATGTTGTTAGAAATTCTCTACAACTAATTGAGTTCACATGTTTGGACATGTTGACATTGTTTGATAGCTAGGATTGTTTTGTGATTGATAACATCTAGCTAAGCTTTATGATATGTCATTTAGCTTTTGATATCTAGGATTGATTTCATTGATATATCATCATTCTAGGTAAGCATATAGAGTTGCCTTGCTCTTGTTGCATTTTGAGTATTTCATATATTCACTTAGGTTGTTTTCTCTTCATTGAGAACTAAGTCTTGTGTTGCTTCCGGGATTAGGTTGCATAAATCACAAGCATTGGGACTAGGTTCACTTATACCGGGAGTAGGTAGGTGTGTGATTACTTCCGGGATTAGGTTGTAATCGTTTTACACATTTAGTGGATTCGAGGTTCAAGTGTGGCTCACTTACATAGCCCGTGGTTTTTCCCGAGAGGGTTTCCACGTAAATATCAAGTGTCTTTTAATTTCCGCACCATATTACACTTGCTATTGTATATTGACTAGTGGAGGGTATTTTCGTAATCTTGACCATTAACGAAAATTTGGTAAAATCGGATAAAATCTATTCACCCCCCCTCTAGATTAATATTGAACACACCATAATTTGTTTCAATTATGTAGTGAATGTGCAATGCAAATGCTCCCCCTCAACGGGTTACTCCCTCTCAATTTGTAAACTCCCCAACATGCAAATTTGCTACTACAATTAGCATTATCCCTTACCACATACTACTCCCCCTTTTTTGTCAGGATGTAGGCAAAGGAGTATTCCCAACCAGGCCACTTAAAGCAAAGAGAGATAGTAGCATACAAGACATTTGCATAATCATATAAGCCGCTTTATCAGGAAGGGAAAGGGAACGAGAAGCCATATCCCAGCACCAATTCCTCCACCCAATATGGGCTCCTCGCCTCAAGACCCTACGGTCTAGGAGATAAATCAAGATACTATGGAACAGCACGCTGCTACCTATATGGAAAGCATCTACCTCTAGATGATCGCCCTAGGGATACCCTTCGAAGCACATAGGCTCGTAGGAGAAGCGGGACCAGTTTTTGACAAGATTGGATCGCCATTACCAGTTCTAAGTCATCCTGAAAATTTCAAACCCCGACAGGTGAAGTTAGTGTTTGACATTCCTCCCAGAAAGAACTAGCTAGTGACTAAATCGGCAGTAGAGAAAAGGGCTCCACAACCTGATGCAGGTGGCAGTACCGGGCTTAGGAGAAAGCCACGAGGTAATCGGCCCCAGAAGGAGGAGCATAAGGAGGCAACCATGGTATCCGAATTTTTGGATAATGAAGGCTCGGTAGCTGATCACACTTTTGCAAGTGTCAAATTAACCACACTTAGCTTACACTAATCGATGAGAATTGCATAATGGCAAGCGGGATCGTTCCTCAAGGAAAGGGAGGATATTTGGTTATATCTAAGATATATACACTAATCTAACTATGTGCGAAAAAGTAAAATTCATTTTTGGGTTGAAAGATTGTTTTAAGATTTAAACTAAATCAAAGCAATGACTAAAATAGCAAGAACTCAAGGTGATAAGTGTGAAGTTATGGTAATGGATATTGGGGAATTAAATTGCCAACTAAAAGATTTTCCAATTGTAATGAATTAATCCAATTAAGCACTTTAATCCATCTCTTGGTTGGTTCTTTAATTGATTTGTCTTTTTATATGCAAATCCCACTTTGACTTGGGTAAACCCTACCACAAGTCTTCATAGGCACAATATCAAGTTATTACCCAAGTGAACCTCACTATGGGTATTTACTCAAACAAGTTCTAAGAACAATTTCAAGGTCTATTACCATATAAACATTTAAGCATAGATATTCAATTTCATAAATGCTCAAAGTTGAAGAATGAGTTGAAAACCATTCAAACTCTAAACCACAACTTTCATATGTGAACCAATTTACAATAAGTTAAATTGAACCTCAATATTAACTAATAAAGTAAATGGCAACTTCAAGGCAATGAAATAGAATATACCAAGAGAGGATTTAATAAAGATGTGACTAATTCAAATACATAGAATAATCTAATAAGTCAACTCATCAATTCCCCAATATGTGGGTTTTAGTTACACATACTAGAATAATAATAAAAGAGAGAAAGATTGTAGAGAGGACCCATCAAAAGCCTTCAAGAGTCCCTTTTTGTCTTTTCCTTTGTACTTGAGATTCCTCTTCTCTCTTCAATTACTTCCTAAGATGTGGATGGATATGTAGTGTTTGATTAAAGTGAGGGTTTTGGTTTATGTAAGGTTAGGTAGTGATTAGGGATTTCAAGAATGGTGGATGAGGGGTTGGTAACATAAAAGATGATCAAAGTTTGGTATTTATATGGGATCACAAATATTAGGGTTGGAATCACGAGAATGATGACGTGGCACTTGATTGGCGGTTTCAAACGGCGGTCAGGCCGCAGAATGAAACCGCCGAATGACTTTTGGCTTCTCGGGAATTGATCGACGGTTTGGTTCTGCGATTGAAGTGTGGCCGCCGTTTTGCACCCGAGACCACTGGGAGAATTCTGCGGTTTTGTTCTGCGGTCAGGCCGCAGAACTGAACTGCCGATTGCTTCTTTTCTTGGCGAATGACCATTTTGCCCCCGAAAGCACTCCTCTTGACGCATAAAGCCCAAAATCACCAGTTTTCCACCTTGATCAGCCCTGAATCCCAAAAGTGCCTGTAGAAACAAAATCGAGCCATAAATCCATGAGTTTAATCGGAATCCGAACATAAGTATAGGAAATAAGGGGTGCATTCTTATGTATGTAATGGCTCGATCAGTAGCCCAATCCAGGCATAAGGGGTCTAAGCGCCTTGAAGACCAAATGGCCAAAATGGTGAAGGAACTCGAGGAGCTAAGGAAGGGGAAGTACCGGTGAAAGTATACAAACAAGGTTAAATTGCTTAAGATGTACCTAGAGGGGGGGGTGAATAGGTTTTTCGCCTAATTTCAATCCCTTGAAGAAACTTACGTTTGTCCCTCAAGGTAGCCTTACATACAACATAAACATCACGGAATTATACTAAGACAAGTTATCATGTGATCATTCCTACATTGTCTAAGTATCAATAAGTTGTATGAGGTATAAAGAAAATACAAAAAACAAATAGCAATAATACTTGTATATCAATATATGTTCAATCATTACAAGTATATACAAATATTGCTATACATAAAATTCTAAACAATATACAAAAGAAATGTATTTACAAATATGATCAAAAGAATATATTTACAAATCACACTATACAAAATCTTGTGTCAATATACTTCACAAGTAATTGATGTGTCACAAGATAACAACATATATATAAACAAATATAAAAGATAGAGATATGAAGAATTAACACAAGAGATTTTTTAACGTGGTAAAACCTCCAAGGAGGAAACATCCACGGGTTGAATTACAACCATTGGGTACTTATATATATTTGGAAAGTAAATTAGAAATTCCACAAAATTACCAATCCTAGTCACCAACCCGAATGACTTTTGGCTTCTCGGGAATTGATCGGCGGTTTGGTTCTGCGGTTGAAGTGTGGCCGCCGTTTTGCACCCGAGACCATTGGGAGAATTCTGCGGTCAGGCCGCAGAACTGAACCGCCGATTGCTTCTTTTCTTGGCGAATGACCATTTTGCCCCCGAAAGCACTCCTCTTGACGCATAAAGCCCAAAATCACCAGTTTTCCACCTTGATCAGCCCTGAATCCCAAAAGTGCCTGTACAAACAAAATCGAGCCATAAATCCATGAGTTTAATCGGAATCCGAACATAAGTATAGGAAATAAGGGGTGCATTCTTATGTATGTAATGGCTCGATCAAATACCCCCAAACCTAAACCTTGCTCGCCCCCGAGCAAAACTCACAACAAAATTTGGCTAATCCGATACACAACTAATAAAACCAAAACTAAATACTTCGGCCGCCGATAAATTATGAAAAACGAATCAAATAGATTGTGAATGCCAAATATGATAAGATACCATGAGAGATGTGCTAAAGTTGAGGTACACAAAATCAATCCAATGAGTGCAATGCTTAGTCATGAATCCCACACTAAGATGTCCTTGCTTGGCAACCATCCGCACAAGCGCTTCGGCCATATTTCGCCTCGACTCTAGGTCCTCACAAGATTCACTCTTATTTTTCCTCTTAGAACCTAGGTTAACACTCGTACAAGCGTATGCGAATGAGTTTATGCAATGGAAACAATTTAAGACGCATACATGTATTCAAAATTGGACGCTCTTTTGAAGTAAATAAGTCTCATGAAAGGAACCAAAAACCATGAACGTGGTAGAGCATGACGAGTGTTTGCATTCTCAAGTGGGAGATCTACAAGATCAAATTTACTTTTCCTACTAATTAATGAGGCTAAGGGTATTATGTGGTGCATGGTGGATACGGGAGAGTATGGAAAATTTCCGATCAAGCATGTGACTCAATATCAATGAGCTAAGTTTGAGCTCCATAAGTGACATCAATGATAAAATTCCAACTAAGCTCAATTTGAGCACTTTCAACTAATTTGTTACTCAATTAGAGCAACATACAATTCAAGCACATAGAAGGCTCAACAATTTATTGTATATATATATACACTTTATTTTATTTTTTATTTTTTTATTTTTTTTAGAATAATAAACAAGAGAGAATTCTAAATACATGATTCAAAAGTTTGAGTAAGCGAGATCGGAAATTGTAGGTATGGCTTGTGTTTAGGTTTGTTGGTGTTTGGAAAAGTGTTTGGCTTAGGTGCTTGGCCACCATTATTAGACCATTGAAGCACAAATCGGGTAGGAATTTGGGTGAAAGTGTTTAGGTATATTCTATAAAAGTCCTATCATCCCTTCAAGTAGGTCAACCACTAGAAATTGCAAACAAATGACATGTTATCCACAATTGATGAATGTTCTATGATTAGTGGTGCAAGTGATGTGATGAGACTTCAATGATGCACAACAAAATGTGAAGAGTGTTTAAGAGTACAAAAAGAAGAGAAACATAACCCTCATAGATTCGCTCTTTAAGGCATGTGAACTTAGGGTAGTCTCCACTAATAGACCTACACACTTGCACAAATGGCCACTTCTACTTAAACAAATGGTATGGGACTAACTCGTGACATGCATGCATTCTTAGATTGTCAATGAGCACATGTCAGAGGTATCAAATCAAGCAAACTATGCTCACAAATGGCCTATATCACAAAAATTTGAAACATTTATATATATATATATATATATTTTGAAAACAAATTGTTATTTATATACAAAATATTATAGATAGTAATCCATACCCCCAAACCTAAATCCAACATTGCCCCCAATGTTGACAATGAGGACCCGGCATGGAAGGCGCCTAAGTGACCATGGCAAAAACATAAATGGACTAATAGCCACATGCAAGATATTCTAAGAAAGCACAGAACATATCTCAAAAGTAACCAAGAGAAAAAGTAAAGTACCAAAATACCAAAATACCAAAAACTAAAATCCGACAAAAACGTTAGATTAAAATCCGACGAAAAGTACTAAAAAGTATCAAAACCAAAAGTAAATATGATGAAAACTACTAAAGTAAAATGTGCAGTGTATGAAAAGAAATCACTGAGCGGGTGCATCGTCATCCTGATGCTGCTGCTGCTCTAAGCTAGGGCCCGCTCCTCCAACACGCTCGGATGCTGTCAACTGGCTCTCCTGAAGGACCTGAATCAACTCAGCGATCTGTGCCTGCTGGTCCTTCTGCTGCTGGATGATAGTCGATGCCCACGAGGGGGTCTGTCGTGAGTACTCCTCGAACCAAGCTGGTCTCTGCTGCTCAGCTGGATCTGCTGCTGGAGGAACTGCTCCTGGATCCTCCTCATCATCACTGTCCTCATCTGTCCCCTCCTGCTGCTGCTGTTGAAGCCTCTGTCTCTTCCTCGATCCCAATGGTAAGAGACGCTCCACATCCTGAGCTGCAGTCAAATCCCTTAAGGTTCTGGCGTTGCAGGGATCTCCCATCATGAGCATATCATCTCCACGACGCTCTGGCACCCCTGCCTGTCTGCATAAGTCCGAAATCAGGCAAGGAAAGGGAATCACGGACTTCTCTGTCTTCCCTGCTCTACCTATCGCCAATCTAATCAGGCGCCCCACATCGATCTGCAGCTGGTTCTTGATACAGTAAAGAATCTGTGCGATGTCAAGGACAATATGGGTCCGTTGTTGTGTCGGCTTCAAATAGTGGGACACGAACACGGACCAAAATGCTAAGTCCCTCTCCAACTCTAACTGACGGAGGTGATGATCGGCGTCCCACAAGCCTCTGTCGTCCATTTCTCTTCGTAGGGACTCGGCCAGCTCCGGATGGTTCAACCTAAAGATGTTGAGCTGTGGAAGCCCATTCGGAAGGTCCTCGTGCGAACTAGTCCCATAATACTCATTGATCTCTTGGGGACGCACAAACACATCCACGTCCCGAACTTTGACGGACCTCCCCGCCACAAACTCGCCATGGATCATCGAGGCGTAGTCACCCCATCCCGTCCACCTGAGGCACCCCATCCCGTCCCGAACTTTGACAAATTGACGCCACCCTATCCCGTCCACCTGACGCACGATGTCCGTGCCACCCACATCGTCCAAATCTATGCTCCTATCGGGGTGGATTGTTCGGGAGAGGATGTTCTGGAGGCGTCCCGCATATAGAGCATTGTGAAGGCTATGCTCGTCTACCCGTCGGCTGCGGGAACTAGAAGCCTTCCCCTTTCCTTTCTTTGGTCCCATTTAGGAAGTAACAACCCTGCAACCATAATAAAACACACAATAGGTATACAATCAAACAAGTTCATCATTGCACAACACCTATTGACCTTGAATCACTTCCGCAAGATTTCAACTATATCAAGTTGATGCCAATACAATCACAATTCTGTTATCAACCGAATCATACATGAACAATGGATGATTATATCCAACACATAATATAGAAATTAAGCAATTCATGTTCAATATTCATGGTATAAACAATTCTTCACACAATTGAGTCACACTTAGTGAAATCACAAGAAATTTCTTCATTGACTAAGGAATGCATGCTATCACTAATAATAAAGAAAATGTATTACCTAGCATTTAAACATCATCAATCAACAAAAATAGCATTTTGCAATGATTTCAACACAAACCATAGAGCAAATTCGGTCAACATACAAAAATTCGAATTTTGGCAATCAAAAATAGTATTCAAATCTCATCATCAACCCTAAATTGATTTAATATCTATCAACAAACAAAAACCCAAGCATGCTATTCATTAATCAACAAGGTTATCATTCAAAGAAAACAATTTGAACACCATTCAACTAGTAATTTCGGTCAACAAGCAAAAATTGGAAATTGGCAATCAAAATCGCATCATATAACACCATTCAACCCTAAATAGAATTAATTTCTACCAACAAACAAATCCCAAACATGCTTCTTCATTAATTTGTTCAAAATCAAAAATCCCCAAAATTAAACTAAACCCTAACCCATGCAATTCATTGAAACTTTCGGCTATACTAGAGATTAAAGGAGTTTAATTATCCAAAATTGGGTTGAGAGGGGAGTTACATACCTTTGAAGCCTTTGAATGAGAGAAGAGAGGGAAAAATTGCACCTTGAAGAAGAATTTGAAGTTTTGGGAGATTTGGCTCGTTGAAAGGGACAGCCATTTTAAACCTGAAATCGCGCATTCTGCGGTTTCATTCGGCGGCCAGGCCGCCGAATGTGACCGCAGAATGCCACTTTTTGCCCAAAACGACGTCGTCTTCCCTAAGTGGTGTTATTCGGCGGTTATACATTCTGCGGCCAGGCCGCAGATTTGAAACCGCCGAATTTTGGAAGAGAGTTCATTTTTCATTCGGCGGTTCAATCTGCGGCCAGGCCGCCGATTTGAAACCGCTGAATCTTGGTCGTCCAGACCTTATTCCATCGGTGGTCGATTTATGACCGTCGTTTTGACCGCCGTTCCTTGAAGAGCTCTCTGGTTGAAATCTGCGGTTTCATTCTGCGGCCAGGCCGCAGATTTGAAACCGCCGATTTCAAACAGAGAGCTATCTGTTCATTTCACAACTGCACACTCATAAAATACATCAAACTCAAGGAAATCCCCCAAACCTATGTTAGACATGGTTTGCCAACACATTATACTCAACAAATTTTTGCAATAAACCATTATCCAACACACATTTAGGGGAAAGCTCTACAAGGTCAACAAACTACTCAATGAAAATGAAAATAAAATGCATGAAAGGAAAGCTACCTAAGTGGGTTGCCTCCCACTAAGCGCTTGATTTAACGTCTAGGCAAGACGTGGTAGGAGGCACTAAGGTTCGCCAAGTCTAACACTCTCGATCATGGATGCACCACAAGCTCCTCCGTAGTACGGCTTGACCCTTTGGCCATTGACCTTGAATGTATCCCCCGTCTTGAAACTTTGAACTTCTATTGCGCCATGAGGGAATACCTCCATCACCTTGAATGGACCGGTCCATCTAGACCTTAGTTTCCCTGGAAACAACTTCAACCGAGAGTCAAACACAAGAACGAGCATCCCGGGATGGAGGTCTTTTCGTAGGATCATTTGATCATGAATTTTCTTTGTCTTCTCTTTGTATAACTTGGCATTGTCATAGGCTTCATAACGGAGTTCCTCTAACTCGTTGAGTTGAAGCTTCCGTTCTTCACCCGCCAAATCCATGTCAACATTTAATTTCTTGATCGCCCAATATGCATTGAACTCCAATTCTACGGGTAAGTGACAAGCCTTCCCATATACTAATCGATAAGGTGTGGTGCCAAGCGGAGTCTTGAATGCCGTGCGGTAAGCCCAAAGAGCATCGTGAAGTTTCATTGACCAATCTTTGCGATTGGGCTTGACCGTCTTCTCTAATATTCGCTTGATCTCCCTATTACTTACTTCAACTTGACCGGAGGTTTGTGGATGATAAGGTGTGGCGATCTTGTGCTTCACTCCATATTTCTTCATCAAGGAGGCGAATATTTTGTTGCAAAAATGGGATCCCCCATCACTTATGATCGCCCGAGGTGTACCAAACCTTGGGAACACCACCTCCTTCAAAAACTTCACCACCACATGACCATCATTAGTCTTTGTAGCTATTGCTTCGATCCACTTGGAGACATAATCAACCGCCACCAATATGTAATTGTTGCCATTTGAAGACAAAAAAGGACCCATGAAATCTATCCCCCATATGTCAAAAAGCTCAACAACCAACTCTCCTTTTAGGGGCATTTCATTTCTCTTACCAATAGAACCCATCCTTTGGCACCTATCACAACTCCTACAAAACCCGTAAGTATCCTTCCCTAGAGTTGGCCAAAAGAATCCGGATTGGAGGACCTTAAGAACGGTTTTCTTGTGACTAAAATGGCCTCCACAATGCATTTCATGGCAAAACCGAATCACCCATTCTTGTTATTGTTCTGGTACACATCTTCGGATCACTTGGTCGGGACCATGCTTGAAGAGGTAGGGCTCGTCCCAAAAATATTGTCTAGCAACGAACTTGAATCTTCTCCTAGCTTGATATGAGAGGTCTTCGGGAACTATGTCACTCATAAGGTAGTTAACTATATCGGCATACCATGGCTCACCTCCATTTACCACCCATAGTTGCTCATCCGGAAAGCTTTCCTTCAATGGGAGCATATCTTCTTCTTCGTTAGACCCATGAATCAAACGGCTCAAGTGGTCGGCTACCACGTTCTCCTTCCCCTTCTTGTCCTTGATTTCCAAGTCAAACTCTTGTAGGAGTAGAATCCAACGGATGAGTCTTGGCTTGGCATCCTTCTTTTGCATAAGGTAACGGATGGCCGCATGGTCAGTATAAACTATCACCTTTGCTCCCACCAAATACTGTCGAAACTTCTCCAAGGCAAACACAACCGCTAACAATTCCTTCTCGGTTGTGGAATAGTTCAACTGAGCATCGTTTAGGGTCCTTGAGGCGTAGTAGATTGCATGTGGAAGTTTGTCCATTCTTTGACCAAGAACGGCCCCAACCGTATAATCTGATGCGTCACACATAATCTCAAAAGGTAAGCTCCAATTTGGTGGGACAATGATGGGTGTTGATGTGAGAGCGTCCTTGAGGGTGTTAAAGGCTCGCATACACTCTTCATCAAACACAAAATCCACTTCTTTTTGGAGTAGGTTGCACAAGGGTCTTGAGATTTTGGAGAAATCTTTGATAAACCGCCGGTAAAATCCCGCATGGCCCAAGAATGACCGTATGTCCTTGATGGTCCTAGGTGAAGGTAAGCTCTTCATAACTTCTATCTTCGCCTTGTCTACCTCTATCCCCCGTCTTGACACCACATGTCCAAGAACAATACCTTGTGTCACCATAAAGTGACACTTTTCCCAGTTCAAGGTTAGGTTCTTCTCTTCACATCTCTTCAAAACTTGTGTCAAGTTGTTGAGGCACAAGTCAAACGACCCTCCAAATACTAAAAAATCATCCATAAAGACCTCGATGATTTTTCCAACCATATCCGAAAATAGGGACATCATACACCGTTGGAACGTCCCGGGTGCATTACATAGGCCAAAAGGCATCTTCCGGTATGCAAAAGTACCGAAAGGACATGTGAAAGTCGTCTTTTCTTGATCCTCCGGTGCTATTGTGATTTGGTTGTACCCTGAATAGCCGTCTAAGAGATAATAATGGCTATGCCCCGCCAATCTCTCCAACATTTGGTCTATGAATGGAAGAGGGAAGTGATCCTTCTTGGTTGATGCATTTAGCTTCCGGTAGTCAATACATACTCTCCACCCGGTTTGCAACCTTTGGGGAATGAGTTCATCCTTTTCATTCCTAACTACCGTAATCCCCGACTTCTTGGGTACCACGTGTATTGGGCTTACCCACCTACTATCCGCAATGGGATAAATAATGCCTACCTTCAACAACTTCAAAATTTCACTCTTGACAACTTCTTGCATGATGGGGTTCAATCGGCGTTGAGCTTCTCGTGATGGCTTCGAATCTTCTTCTAGGTGTATCTTGTGCATACAAATGGTGGGACTTATCCCCTTGATATCTTCAATAGACCACCCAATAGCCGCCTTATGCACCCTAAGAACTTCAAGAAGTCTTGTTTCTTCATCTTGATTCAACTCCGAAGAAACAATAACCGGTTTCCTTTCTTCTTCGTCTAGGTAGGCATACTTGAGGGATGTAGGAAGCTCTTTTAACTCCAATCTTGGTGGTATAGCCAATGTTGACTCCAACTCTCCTTTGCCAACTTCTTCAATCTCATTGATGCTCTCTTCCTCAACCAACTCTTCTTCTTGATCCTCTAGGAATTCCATAGCACTAGCCATTAAAACATCTAGCTTCCTCTTCAAAAATTCTTCACTCTCTTCCTCAATTATTGTGTCCACCGAATTCACATGAAAGCTATCATGTGCCGCAATAGGATATGCTCCCGACTCAAAGAGTTTAAATTCAATTACCTCATCTAACACTTTCATCGTGAGTTTACCATCATGCACGTCCACAATCGCCCGAGCGGTCGCCATGAATGGTCTTCCCAATAACAACATTTGATCTTCATCTCTTTGGCCTTCCATATCTAATACCACAAAATCGGCCGGAATAATAAGCTTCTCCACTTGAATCAAAACATCCTCAATAATCCCCAATGGAAGCCTTGAAGATTGATCCGCCAACAAAAGTGACATGGAAGTGGTCTTGAGGTCATTGAGTCCCAATCGCTTGTAGATTGTGTAGGGCATCAAATTAATACTTGCTCCCAAATCTAACATAGCCTTCTCTTGCTTTCCTCCTCCAATAGAAATGTTGATGATAAAGCCTCCGGGATCCTTCATCTTTTGTGGCAACTTCTTTTGGATCACCGCACTAACATTCTCCCCAAGCCTCTCTTGTTGCCTCGGTTTGAACTTGAGCTTGTCCTTGTTCAACTCTTTGAAGAATTTTGCATAGGAAGGCATCTTTTGAATGGCATCAAGAAGTGGAAGGTTCACATTCACCTTGGAAAGGATGTCGTAGATGTCTTGAAAAGATTGTTCCAACTTCGTATTCTTCAATCTTCCGGGGTAAGAAATTGGTGGGATGTATGGATTAGATGACTTGTGTAGACGAGGAGTTTCTTTTGCAGGAGGCACCATTACTTCTTCTTCTTTTTGACTTGTGTCTTCCACAACCACCTCATCTTCTTTGTGGCCTATGTCTTCCACAGCCACTTCTTCTTCTTGAACTAGAGGCTCACTTGCATCTTCAACAATTTCCCCATTGTCAAGAATCCGCCCACTTCTAAGAACCGTCATGGCCTTGGCTTGCTCGAATTGGCTAGGGAATTTCCCTTTTTCATGCTTTTGTAAGGCTTCGGCAATTTGTCCTATTTGAGTCTCCATGTTCTTCATTGATGCACCCATGTTGGTAACTAAGGCTTCAATAGAACTCAACCTTTGTCCATCCGATAAAATGGGCTCCCTTGGTTGTTGCCTAGCTTGATTGTTGTTGAAATTCTCTTGCCGATTCCATTGATTTCCTTGGCCACTTCCCGATCCTTGACCTTGGTAGTACCCTCGGTTGCTGTTGAACCCTTGAGTTGTCTCTTTGTTAAGCATGTCCGAGTTCAATGCATTGTTGTTCGACCACGAAAGGTTTGGATGGTTTCGCCACTTGGGATTATAGGTTTGAGAATACACTCCACCCATATCTCTTTGTTGATACCCCATTGCTTGTATCTCTTCTTGTAGTCCAACACCATCTTCTCCATTATAAGCCATATCTCCACTTCCATCTCCTCCTTGGACAAGATTCACCTTCCCTTTGTTGGTGAAGAAGGATTGCATAGACAACATTGTGGCTTGCATGGATTGCATTTGCTTGGTCAACTTCGAAACTTCAATTGCCGTCTCGGTTCCTCCTCCTATCTCATGTCTTCCATTTGCTCTTGTGTTGAAATTGCATTGTTGGGACATGAGAGCAAGCCTCTCACAAACATCCATCACAAAGGTTGCCGTCTTGTCCGCGGTTGATCCACCACAAGCATTAGTAATCAAAAGTTGAGTTTGAGGAAAAAGTCCTTCTTGGAATGAGGAGACCTTGTACTCTTCGGGAAGCATGTGAGGTGGGAGTTGCGCTAACAATACTTGAAATCTTTCCCAAGTCTCATGAAATGAATCTCCATTCTCCTCTTGAAAACCCGTAATTTGCATCCGTAGTTCTCTCTTCTTGTTTGAGGGAAAGAATCGGTTGAAAAATGCTTCACAAACTCCGTCCCACGATGTTAGAGATCCGGGCCTTTGGGTGTTTAGCCATTGTTTTGCCTTGTCCTTCAAACAAGTTGAGAAGCACCTCATTAACAATTGGTCCCTCGAAAGTGTACCCATCCTTGATGTAAAGGGGAAGGTCTCCACCACCTCACTAAGGTCTTTCATGAATTGTAAACAATCTTCGTTGGACTTGCCATAGAAGGATGGTAGTTGATTTATGTGCATGGTTTTGAGCTCATAAGACTTCGTGAGCTCATCAAGGACAATAGAAGGTGGTAGGCTACCAATGATGGGACGTGAGTATTGCCCCATGGTGATTTGTCTAGGGTGGATGTCCATTAGTGGGGGTTGCTCATTTGGTGGGTTGTTCATTGGTGGAGGTGGGTTTATGGGTGGGTTGTTTCTCTCGTCTTCCATGGTTAAAGTATGACGTTGATTCAACCGTGCCCTCTCGGCGGTTCTAGCTAATCTTCCAACTTGGTTTATGTGATCGTTGTATGGAAATAGAATACCTCCTCTAGAACGTCGTCCGTGCATACACCTATAACCCTGAAACACCAAAAATAACACAACCACGAGGTAAAAAGATAACAAGATAAACAAAAATGCTAAATAAAACTACTAACTACTAACTATATCCTAAGTAAAATAACCAAATATAACGCTACCGATCCCCGGCAGCGGCGCCAAATTTTTGATCACACTTTTGCAAGTGTCAAATTAACCACACTTAGCTTACACTAATCGATGAGAATTGTATAATGGCAAGCGGGATCGTTCCTCAAGGAAAGGGAGGATATTTGGTTATATCTAAGATATATACACTAATCTAACTATGTGCGAAAAAGTAAAATTCATTTTTGGGTTGAAAGATTGTTTTAAGATTTAAACTAAATCAAAGCAATGACTAAAATAGCAAGAACTCAAGGTGATAAGTGTGAAGTTATGGTAATGGATATTGGGGAATTAAATTGCCAACTAAAAGATTTTCCAATTGTAATGAATTAATCCAATTAAGCACTTTAATCCATCTCTTGGTTTGTTCTTTAATTGATTTGTCTTTTTACATGCAAATCCCACTTTGACTTGGGTAAACCCTACCACAAGTCTTCATAGGCACAATATCAAGTCATTACCCAAGTGAACCTCACTATGGGTATTTACTCAAACAAGTTCTAAGAACAATTTCAAGGTCTATTACCATATAAACATTTAAGCATAGATATTCAATTTCATAAATGCTCAAAGTTGAAGAATGAGTTGAAAACCATTCAAACTCTAAACCACAACTTTCATATGTGAACCAATTTACAATAAGTTAAATTGAACCTCAATATTAACTAATAAAGTAAATGGCAACTTCAAGGCAATGAAATAGAATATACCAAGAGAGGATTTAATAAAGATGTGACTAATTCAAATACATAGAATAATCTAATAAGTCAACTCATCAATTCCCCAATATGTGGGTTTTAGTTACACATACTAGAATAATAATAAAAGAGAGAAAGATTGTAGAGAGGACCCATCAAAAGCCTTCAAGAGTCCCTTTTTGTCTTTTCCTTTGTACTTGAGATTCCTCTTCTCTCTTCAATTACTTCCTAAGATGTGGATGGATATGTAGTGTTTGATTAAAGTAAGGGTTTTGGTTTATGTAAGGTTAGGTAGTGATTAGGGATTTCAAGAATGGTGGATGAGGGGTTGGTAACATAAAAGATGATCAAAGTTTGGTATTTATATGGGATCACAAATATTAGGGTTGGAATCACGAGAATGATGACGTGGTACTTGATCGGCGGTTTCAAACGGTGGTCAGGCCGCAGAATGAAACCGCCGAATGACTTTTGGCTTCTCGGGAATTGATCGGCAGTTTGGTTCTGCGGTTGAAGTGTGGCCGCCGTTTTGCACCCGAGACCACTGGGAGAATTATGCGGTTTTGTTCTGCGGTCAGACCGCAGAACTGAACCGCCGATTGCTTCTTTTCTTGGCGAATGACCATTTTGCCCCCGAAAGCACTCCTCTTGACGCATAAAGCCCAAAATCACCAGTTTTCCACCTTGATCAGCCTTGAATCCCAAAAGTGCCTGTACAAACAAAATCGAGCCATAAATCCATGAGTTTAATCGGAATCCGAACATAAGTATAGGAAATAAGGGGTGCATTCTTATGTATGTAATGGCTCGATCAGTAGCCCAATCCAGGCATAAGGGGTCTAAGCGCCTTGAAGATCAAATGGCCAAAATGGTGAAGGAACTCGAGGAGCTAAGGAAGGGGAAGTACCGGTGAAAGTATACAAACAAGGTTAAATTGCTTTAGATGTACCTAGAGGAGGAGGAGGGGGGGGGGGGGGGGGGGGGGGTGAATAGGTTTTTCGCCTAATTTCAATCCCTTGAACAAACTTACGTTTGTCCCTCAAGGTAGCCTTACATATAACATAAACATCACGGAATCATACTAAGACAAGTTATCATGTGATCATTCCTACATTGTCTAAGTATCAATAAGTTGTATGAGGTATAAAGAAAATACAAAAAACAAATAGCAATAATACTTGTATATCAATATATGTTCAATCATTACAAGTATATACAAATATTGCTATACATAAAATTCTAAACAATATACAAAAGAAACGTATTTACAAATATGATCAAAAGAATATATTTACAAATCACACTATACAAAATCTTGTGTCAATATACTTCACAAGTAATTGATGTGTCATAAGATAACAACATATATATAAACAAATATAAAAGATAGAGATATGAAGAATTAACACAAGAGATTTTTTAACGTGGTAAAACCTCCAAGGAGGAAACATCCACGGGTTGAATTACAACCATTGGGTACTTATATATATTTGGAAAGTAAATTAGAAATTCCACAAAATTACCAATCCTAGTCACCAACCCATGTGGAGTGTATGTTTACCTAATCCCTATTGGAAGATACAAAATCCCTCAATGATGTAAACCACCACATATTGGAACTCATACCAAAACCAACATCGTTGGAAGATTAGAAATTCCTCAAGAGTGCATACACATCCCATGTACCCCGCTCTATCGGACTCTATGTCTAACCAAACACCCGGGCCTACCAATATATAAGCCAACTCTCTATATAAGGCACACGTGCCTCTAGAAAGCCTCCCATGCATGACTATCCAAGTCCTCCCGACTCTAGCCATGACTTCTTGCTTGTTTATCCAAGTCCTCCCGACTCTAGACAATACTTCTTGCTTACCTATCCAAGTCCTCCCGACTCTAGGCAAGACTTCTTGCTTGGCTATCCAAGTCATCCCAACTCTAGCCAAGACTTCATGCCTTTTACAAGGGCTTCCTAGTGTGATCATGTGAATGCAAATGATGCAAACAATCAAAACAACATAGAACATGTGATCAATACATTCCATGGAACAAATAGATCTAAAGATGTGAAAACACAAACAATAGAAATCTAGATGCAAAATCATGAATGAAAACTTAGAGCATGTGAAAAACAATTAACACATAAAACTCCTAGATTCATTCATACAAAATAACACTTGAACAAAATCATATACATGAGGCACCAGGTCAAGATGTTATAAACATACATCAAAAATGCTAGAATCATAAAATGTATTCAACAATTATTCTAGCCAAAGATTTAGAGATAGGAGACATGTTAAAAACAAATCAATCCTATATATCTCTAAAAACACATAAAAAGGCTCTAATCCTAGATTTCATCAATCATGGATCAAAGACACATATAAAGGATTATTAATCACAAAATAGATCAATCAAGTCTCAAATAATCCTAGATATCAATCTAATCACAATACAACTCACAATCATGTTAAAAACAAAGAATCCAAGATTCTAGTCAACATGTGTATCTAATTAGACAATTCAATTAGATTGATTATGAAGCTACCTTTCTCTATAGCATTCACTAAACATACATAAACATATAGAAGAAGAAACCCCAAGCAAATTGGAGGTTAAAAAAGATGAAATCAAAAAGTTATGAACTCTACCTCAATTACAAGAGCTGGTTCGGTTTTCTGAGGAGATCTGTCAGAAAATCAATCAAACAGCTGCACAACCACTTGGAAAAGGTAGAGGACTCGAATACGAACAATCTCCAACTTGAATCACTCAATTCTGACTCCGTATGAGAAAGTTATGGTGTTTGGAAGTTGAGAAAAATTGGGAGAAAATCATAGACGGGATTTCACACTTTTTCTTCTTAGAAAAGAATGGAGGGAATTGGAGGGATTTAAAAAGAATTGAAGGAGGGGCAAAATTGTCCAATTTTTTGGGGGGACTTTGGCCAGTCCATGTGTGGCCAGCGTGTGTATTGGGCCAAATATTATTTTTCCTTGTCAAACAAGTCTTTCTATTTAATTATACTACTACCAATAGTATACCTTTAGGAAACATATTTCCTAATGAGAAAAGATTTGTTTCTTAATTAAATAATTAATTAATTAATTAATTAATTCTTATTTAATTAAATAATGAAAACAAAATAATATTTTAGGTTAATATATAACCTTGCCGCCCCACATGTGTATTGGGCCAAATATTATTTTTCCTATTTCATTTAATCCATAGGACTTTAAATAAAAAGCCCACATGTGAACTAGACCCAATCTTACTAAAAGAAACAAGCCCACATGTCATCCATTAATATATAAATATAATTGTGTAGCCCATTACATAAATAATGTGCAAATTATATTCTTAAAATATTAAATTGCAATTCTAGATGGACCCTAAATTGGTCCGGTAGAATATATCAAGTGATCCATGCAAGTCCGTGTGGATTGGGGATCTTGGCGGGCTATCTAAATTTAAGCTACAATAGACATAACCTAATCACAATCAACAAATGATTCACTTAGGTCCGATCCATTAATTTTAGCTCATTCCACTAAAGAGCTAAAATTGAACTCTTAAATAAAGACAGAAAAGGAAGATGCTTCCTCATTCTTACCCTAGACAATCATATTGGAGATAGTGTATCCTCGTGAATAATATCAGTAATCGCCAAGAGTTCATAGACCGCCTATAACTCTCCAAGTTACCATATTTACTCATATGACCACGTTTTGAACTTGGATATTTTGACTTGTCCAGAAGCCATGTTTTCAATAGACACTATCGAAAACTCAACGTTGAGATTTAATATCCAATTACCTCAAAACATCCATACGATGATATTATACTCTCATTTGATAAATGGAGCCACGATGTCCATATCTATAAATGAAGTCCTCTATCGATTAACAAATGAATATCACCAAATTATCGAGGATAGACTATGCGATATAATCGTACTCATTGATAACTCAAATGATATCACTTGCAACCATAAGTCCATCATTTATCTCAGGATTAAGATAGACTCTCCGATTGTCCTGATAATGAAATTACTTTTATCTACTGACGGTTATAGATAAAGTATTTCATTTTTGATCCAGTTCAATGCACCCAGTGCACTAGACTCTTTTGCTCGAAGACACTCCGATGATTTTAGACTCATCATATCTCATTTGATCCCACTCAAATGCTAGCAAAAGAATTCTACAACTTTAACAAGATAAAGGTGCCCAACCTTTAACTTAAGTTGTGAACGATATTCAAGACTAACTAAAGAATTGTGTCTACCACATACATATCCAGATGTATGAACAATTCTTCTTTTCTCATAGTCTTTAGACCTTATGATTATTTACTTTAACAATTATTAAACTATAAATGCTATAAGATTTGTTTAAACCAGAAATCACTTTATTAATATGAATAAGATTGTTAATTACACTATTACACTCTTGCTATTGAGCATAATCCTAACATCACTATCCACGACAAAGGTTTGCTTAGGAAGCCTGGTCCCATGAAGATCTTAATTGACTAGAGAAATCGCTACAAATACTGTGACTTCCACGAGGACATGGGACACAACACTTCCAAGTGTTATAGCCTCCGTAACCAGATCGAAGGATTAGTAATGGGGGACTATTGATTGAATTTTTGCAACAGGTACGGGATAACATCGAGGTAGGAAAGTAGGTGCAAGGGGAGATGTGGGATGCGGAAGAAAGAAAAAGGATAACAGAAAAGACTTGATGCAGTAGATCCAAGTCATTCACACCATAAGTGGAGGCCCTACACTAGCATGAACTTCTAACAACTCAAGGAAGAACCTTGCTAGAAAGATCCTGAGGCTTACTACTAGTCATGATGTACTCCGGGTCTCTAGGGGGTCCCTAGACTATCCTTGCTTGGCCCATATCATTTTCACAGAGGAGAATGTCTACAACACAGTCCAACCACATGAAGATCTGATGGTGATCACGGTATAGATAGTCAATTGCCGGGTTCACCACATCCTGATAGACACTAGAAGTAGCATTGATATTTTGCTCAAAGGAGCAATAGAAAAGCTTAACCTGAAGAATTCATTATATAACAGCTATACATGCCTTTGTATGGATTCACTGGGGACTCTCTTATACTGATCGAATCCAAGATCCTGACAGTGATAATCAGATAAGCACCCCTCCAGTTAAACGTCATTGTAAGTTCCTCAAATTTGATTGGCTTATTTCGGTGACAAACCACATGTGGGGTTTGATGTAAGGGTAGCTTAGGCTTTTGATGGTTGGTGATTTGCACAACCAAGGCCCTCTCAAGTCCTCAAAAGAAGAAGCACCAAAGGTAAAATTCTAAGTGCTTACTTGCTTTGAAGAGATATAGTTGCACACACTCACAACTCATGCATATGTTTATTTGTTGTATGTTGTGTGTTTTTATTGTGTGCATTCATGTTTATTAATCTCTCTTCTTGCATGTT
This sequence comes from Acer campestre, assembly GCA_954870605.1. Lineage (NCBI taxonomy): Eukaryota > Viridiplantae > Streptophyta > Magnoliopsida > Sapindales > Sapindaceae > Acer > Acer campestre. Next base: position 19,870,555 of record OX940809.1, read on the forward strand.
TCTAAATGATTGCATCTTGTACATTAAAATGTCATAACTAGTTAGGCATTAGGATGCAAAGTCATGCCATTAGTAGCTTAAGATTGCAAGTTTTTTCTCTCTTAGGCTTTGCATGATTCAGGAGACCTCTATGAGTACCGCTGCCATATCCGTAGTGGTAGCCACAGCGGTGATTTGCTATGCTTTTGTTAGAAAAAGTTTGGTGTAAATTGCTATATAAATAAATAAATAGAAAATAAGATTAAAAACACAGTGAAGAAATTGATAGAAAAACCTTCACAATTTGCAGTAGTTTTGCCAATAATTCCTTTGAAGTCAAGGCTAGTGTTTAACATTATGTCTTTAAGACGATTTACGCTTGCCCACTGGTGCTATTGGTCAATCGGCACTCACCTTCTAGGATACAACGACTTCTCTATCTTGTGGTAGTAGCACTTCAAATCCACAAGCACAGAACGAACGGAATATGTAGAATTCTCTCTCAATGACCAAAGGACTTAATACTTAATACAGTAATTTTATGAAATGTTCTGGATGTTTAGAATGAATGAATGAATGACTTCCTTCTAATTTATAAATACAATGTGCCTTTTGGAAAGGTCATGATTCAAAGGAATAATTGCATCTGTTCATGGTTGTGTCTTTCCATTTCAAAAGACATTTCCTTTTGTAATTTGGTGTTTGTTAAATTGAACAACAACCTTTTATGCACCTTTCTAGATTTATTTCATTTTTTATATGGTTTTAATTACTTTGAACAATTTCTCATTCATACAAAATATGATTTTCCAAGCAAATAAATATTTTCAAATTAGTTAAATATTTATTGCTTTTAAAACCATATTTCCAGCAGTTTTGAGCTCTCCTGACCGCTGTGGGTTTTCGCAGCAGTAGGCACAACAGTTTTGCGCCTAGTGCATACCGCTGCCTTAACCGCTGTGGAATCCACAACGATTTTCATATATACCTGATGCATTTTTTAATGCACCGCTACAATTTTGGCAGCAGTTTGCCCTGTTTTTATCAAAACCGTGTTGCATCATTTGGGAGCCCTATATATAGATTGTTATATCCTTAGGTCGTCCCCAAGAGTTCAAAAATCATATTTTTCCTTTAGAACATTTTTTCAAGAGAAAAAAATTCATAAGAACTCACCTTTAAACACTCAAAGTCATTCCATTGTGCATCAAAGTTCATTAAGCATCATCTATGACCATATAAGATGCTTCCATGCATGGTTTTGCAACATCACATCTTGTTTGGTAAGGTTTTCACTAATTTCATCAAATTTTAGTGTCTTTCTTAACAAGCCCTCTTTTATTACTTGTATGCTCTTAGAATATAATTCTAGATACAAGATAGAGATTGTATGTGGTGTATTGATTGAGTTTTGTATTGTAATAGCTATCTAGGTTTCTTTAATCTATGTTTAGCTAAGCTTTATGACTTGTCATTTAGCTTTTGATATCTATGATTGAATTAATTGCCATATTATCATCCTAGATAAGCATATAGGGTTCCTTAGCTCTATTTGCATTTTGGATATCATACATATTCACAAAGGCTATTTCATCTCTTCATTGAGAAGTAAGACTTGTAGCTAAGATTGCTTAGGCCTCAAGCAAATTGGACTAGGTCCACTTTTATATGCCTGTAGATAGTGGTGGTGGGTTATAGATCAGGATTAGGTTGTAAACACCATCACAATTAGTGGATTCGAGGTTCGTGTGTGGCTCACATAATAGCCCGTCATTTTTCCCGGTATTAGGGTTTCTACGTAAAAAATCAAGTGTCATTTATATTCCGCATTTATTACACTTGATTTTATCTTTTGACTAGATGGTGTATTTTCAGAAAATTGATTAATAACGTGAAAGTATACAAACAAGGTTAAATTGCTTAAGACGTACCTAGAGGGGGGGTGAATAGGTTTTTCGCCTAATTTCAATCCCTTGAACAAACTTACATTTGTCCCTCAAGGTAGCCTTACATACAGCATAAACATCACGGAATCATACTAAGACAAGTTATTATGTGATCATTCATACATTGTCTAAGTATCAATAAGTTGTATGAGGTATAAAGAAAATACAAAAACAATTAGCAAGAATACTTGTATATCAATATATGTTCAATCATTACAAGTATATACAAATATTGCTATACATAAAATTCTAAACAATATACAAAAGAAATGTATTTACAAATATGATCAAAAGAATATATTTACAAATCACACTATACAAAATCTTGTGTCAATATACTTCACAAGTAATTGATGTGTCACAAGATAACAACATATACATAAACAAATATAAAAGATAGAGATAGGAAGAATTAACACAAGGGATTTTTTAACGTGGTAAAACCTCCAAGGAGGAAACATCCACGGGTTGAATTACAACCATTGGGTACTTATATATATTTGGAAAGTAAATTAGAAATTCCACAAAATGACCAATCCTAGTCACCAACCCATGTGGAGTCTATGTTTACCCAATCCCTATTGGAAGATACAAAATCCCTCAATGATGTAAACCACCACATATTGGAACTCATACCAAAACCAACATCGTTGGAAGATTAGAAATTCCTCAAGAGTGCATACACATCCCATGTACCCCGCTCTATCAGACTCTATGTCTAACCAAACACCCGGGCCTACCAATATATAAGCCAACTCTCTATATAAGGCACACGTGCCTCTAGAAAGCCCAAGCAAATTGGAGGTTTAAAAAGATGAAATCACAAAGTTATGAACTCTACCTCAATTACAAGAGTTGGTTCAGTTTTCTGAGGAGATCTGTCAGAAAATCAATCAAACAACTGCAAAACCACTTGGAAAAGGTAGAGGACTCGAATACGAACAATCTCCAACTTGAATCACTCAATTCCAACTCCGTATGAGAAAGTTATGGTGTTTGGAAGTTGAGAAAAATTGGGAGAAAATCATAGACGGGATTTCACACTTTTTTCTTCTTGAAAGAGAATGGAGGGAATTGGAGAGATTTAAAAAGAATTGAAGGAGGGGCAAAATTGTCCAAAATTTTGGGGGGACTTAAGCCAGCCCACGTGTGGCCAGCGTGTGCCACACGTGGCCAGAGAGGAGCTCTGGCCGTGTGGCACACGTGGCCACCCCTTGCTTGGCTTTTGGCCAAGCAACCTCCTCGCGCACCTCTCGCGTTCTTCAGCCGTATTCGGGCATCCGAATTCCGAATTCGAATCCGTTTTTGGATTACGAACTGTGACTCCCTGACGCACGACAAACACTATGAAACTTTGAAAAATGGTTGAGAATTCATCTCGGAAAACGACGACGAACACAACTCAACGAATGAGAACGAAAAGTAGCATAGCTACATCATTTGGACTCGAAACTTAACGTATGAGTAACCGAAATGACCGGGACTCAATAAGGAATCAATTAAGCACTATTACAAGTCCAAAACACAATAAACACAAACATACAAATACAAGTTCACATATGAATGCCATTTCCTAGACATAGTCCTAGAACATGCAACTCTAAAATGTATGAGCATTTGAGTTCAATGCATGAGCATACAAAATCATGTGAATGTGTTATATAAATGGTGCACAATGATACAGAGAAACTTATGAATGATTTGTGTGTGTGTGCCTTTGCCTTGTAAGAGGAATGAGGTCGATTATACCTTTGATGAGCAATGAAGCTTATTTCCCCTTATCAAGCCATCATCTTGTATGTACCGTAGTCAAATATTTCTTTGAAGCTTTGTATCATCATCAACATGACCACATAAACATTTACAAGATAAACACGTTTTGATATGGAATATATGCCAACAACAACCAAAAACCTAACATAACGAAAATTGGGTAATAATTGGTTAAAATCCATTCACCCACCCCTCTAGATAGTTTTATACACACCGTGCATTATTAGTTTCAATTGGTAACAGAGCGGGTTGAGAAAAATCAGTGTTTATTTATTTATTTTTTACGTGCATTACATCTGTTTTCTTTGATTTTATAATCATGGTCTTTTTTAGCGATGATGAAAACAAAACCGATAATAACATCAGTTTATAACCCATATAAATTATTTTCAAAATATATCAGTTTTTTTTTTTTTAAACGGCAAATATATTAAAGAGCCAAGAGGCAAAAGGAACAACAACAACAACAACAGCAGAACATTGCGAGAGATAGGCCAACACAGTCGCTTGGCCAAAGGCAAAAGGAAGCCAACCCACAGAAAACACAAGACGCAAGCCATGAACGCAACACCCACCATAACAAAACAAAATAGAAAACAAAGAGAAAACAGAGCCCCAGAACAAAAGCAGCACCCCAACATGGGCAAACCCCCAAAAAAACAAAAACAAATTTCACAGCCACTCCTTTGCATTGCTTAAGAAGTGAAAATCCCCCATTCCAGCCTCTCACCACAGTTACTAGAGCCCCGTTTAGCCAAGCCATCCGCAAAGGAGTTAGAACCTCTATGCATAAACTTCACAGTCACTCCTTTGTAATGCTGAAGGAAACTACGGATGTCATACACCATATCAACAAAAACGATGTTGCCAAAATTGTCTCCATTAATCCAAGAGACAATAACTTTAGAATCAATCACAAATCACTTTACGACTAGCTAAAGTAGGAATCGAAGTCAGAAGCATACAGGCCCTATGGAGAGCAAATAATTCTACAGAATTAGAGTCCAAACTGTTAGGATTATGCTCAATAGCAAGAGTGTAATATTGTATTTAACAATCTGTTTCATATTAATAAAGTGATTTCTGGTTTAAACAAATATTATAGCATTTATAGTAGAATATTATAATTGTTGAAGTAAATAATCATAAGGTCTAAAGACTATGAGAAAAGAAGAATTGTTCATACATCTGGATATGTATGTGGTAGACACAATTCTTTAGTTAGTCTTGAATATCGTTCACAACTTAAGTTAAAGGTTGGGCACCTTTATCTTGTTAAAGTTGTAGAATTCTTTTGCTAGCATTTGAGTGGGATCAAATGAGATATGATGAGTCTAAAATCATCGGAGTGTCTTCGAGCAAAAGAGTCTAGTGCACTGGGTGCATTGAACTGGATCAAAAATGAAATACTTTATCTATAACCGTCAGTAGATAAAAGTAATTTCATTATCAGGACAATCGGAGAGTCTATCTTAATCCTGAGATAAATGATGGACTTATGGTTGCAAGTGATATCATTTGAGTTATCAATGAGTACGATTATATCGCATAGTCTATCCTCGATAATTTGGTGATATTCATTTGTTAATCGATAGAGGACTTCATTTATAGATATGGACATCGTGGCTCCATTTATCAAATGAGAGTATAATATCATCTGTTATCCGAAAATCGTTAAAAGGACGATAATCCAAATAACCACTTTAAAAGGGTCAAGATCGAGATTGATCCTGGCCGGAGGGGTATCAAGTAGTTCGATACCAACTAGGTCCCTGCCAATGCATGAATGATAAAGAATACGTGAAATCGAATAGGAATTCGTCTTATTGATCTCTCTTTTCCATTACATGAATACACCGACTATAAATCTACTAAGACCCTAGATTACATGAAGGTTTCGATTGAAAATATGGATCATGGTAGCGATATGGAGATTTCGGTCGATAAGTAGAGTGTAGGGTTTCTTCCTCTTCCTCCCTCCTCTTCGATGAATAAGTTGTTATATATATAGGTCCTGTTTGCTTGCCATGCACTCCTACAATCTCGGACTAGGGTTTGGCCGCTTGCAGGATCCTCCTTTTTAGGAAATAAAATCGGAGCTTTAATGCGCTGAATTCAGTCTTTCCTTCCTAGGAGGAATCAATCACTTACCTTCCTAGTAGGATCCCTACTGTAATGTCCTGCTCAAATTAGGACTCTCTGGCGGGAAGAAGTGTACCTCCTTTGTACGGTGACGTTTTACTGGCTCTTTTGTGGAGCTTTTAGTTCTTGGTGTTTAGGATCCTTCTTCCTGGTGCTCTTCTGTTCTAGCGAGCTGCCTACATCTAGTAAGCATCCTACTGATGGCAGTAGGGGGATATCTAGCCAGCTTTGTAGTAAGGTGATCAGTAGAACTCCGTGTCGAGGTGCTGCAGGGTCCATAGGAAGCTGTATCGGGGTGTAGCGGGGTCCATAGGAAGCCCGGTTATAGCCGGGTTTGATCTCGCTGTGAGTTCTAGTGAGTATTTTTGGTTCTCGGCCACTTTGTTGAGCTAAGATGCTTGGCGGGGTGGACCCCGCTGAAGGAGGTATGTGTTGGGATCAACCGGGGTCCACTCTGACGTGGTATCCGGGTTGGGTACTGTTATAGCCTTCTTATGTCGAGGTGGAAAATTCTTCTTTGGTCCTTCGCCAATTTTGGCGGTTAACATCATCGTATGGATGTTTTGAGGTAATTGGATATTAAATCTCAACGTTGAGTTTTCGATAGTGTCTATTGAAAACATGGCTTCTGGACAAGTCAAAATATCCAAGTTCAAAACGTGGTCATATGAGTAAATATGGTAACTTGGAGAGTTATAGGCGGTCTATGAACTCTTGGCGATTACTGATATTATTCATGAGGATACACTATCTCCAATATGATTGTCTAGGGTAAGAATGAGGAAGCATCTTCCTTTTCTGTCTTTATTTAAGAGTTCAATTTTAGCTCTTTAGTGGAATGAGCTAAAATTAATGGATCGGACCTAAGTGAATCATTTGTTGATTGTGATTAGGTTATGTCTATTGTAGCTTAAATTTAGATAGCCCGCCAAGATCCCCAATCCACACGAACTTGCATGGATCACTTGATATATTCTACCGGACCAATTTAGGGTCCATCTAGAATTGCAATTTAATATATTAAGAATATAATTTGCACATTATTTATGTAATGGGCTGCACAATTATATTTATATATTAATGGATGACATGTGGGCTTGTTTCTTTTAGTAAGATTGGGTCTAGTTCACATGTGGGCTTTTTATTTAAAGTCCTATGGATTAAATGAAATAGGAAAAATAATATTTGGCCCAATACACATGTGGGGCGGCAAGGTTATATATTAACCTAAAATATTATTTTGTTTTCATTATTTAATTAAATAAGAATTAATTAATTCAATAATTAATTATTTAATTAAGAAACAAATCTTTTCTCATTAGGAAATATGTTTCCTAAAGGTATACTATTGGTAGTAGTATAATTAAATAGAAAGACTTGTTTGACAAGGAAATAAATAATTAGTTTTATTTATTCAAACAGGAAGTCTTTTTATTTTAGTCAAATATGAGAATAAAAAGATTTATGAGTTTGATTAGGTTTTGGAAATCTTTTCTAAATAGGAATTAGGGTGCAATTCAAACTAATTAATTTTGTTTGGAAATTGCGGCAACCCTAATTGATTTAGGAAGAGAATTCGGCCAACCCTAAAAAGAAAGAAGAAAAATTTCGGCCACCTATATATGTATACATATAATTTTCGGCCAGCCCTAATGCAAAAAGTGCAGAATTTTTTCTTCTTCTTCTTCTTAACTCATAGATAGAGAATTTTTATTCAACTAAGACAAAAGAAAAAGGAACATAGATTATTCTTTGATGGTGTACTATTTGCTTAATCATTGATAAGCTTGTGTATACAACATCGATCAAGGTTCACGCGAGTTTCGATCATTAGATTGAGAACTCAAAAGTGACCGGAATAATCTTAGGTTTCTTTTGATTGTTTTTGTGACTAACGAACAAGAGAGAAAAGTTTGTTTAATCCAATCACAGGTTTGCAATTCAAAGAGAAGGGAGACCACGCTCCTAGGTGATCCACGTTCGTGCTAGGATTGAAGATCTTGCGGATTACCATCGACGCAAGTCAATCGGATCACGTGACAAGAGGTATTAAACTTTTATTACTTGCTTATATATCTTTAATTAATCAAAAGGGTTTAAAGTTCATAAAATTGGAAAAATTTTAAAAGCTACCCAAACACTATTTTTTTTAGTCTCGCTTCCGCTGCGGGTACAATTTTTCCCTACACAAACAGCCCACGAAAGACGAGAATAAACAAAGCACTTTCCCCCTCGAGTCTCTGAGAACACCCACAATACCCGCCTCTCCCAGACTTCCCCTAACAGAGCCATCAATGTTGAAAATCAGATCATCACCGGAAGGAGGAAACCACACAAAACAGTTATTATCTTTAAGTTTAACTCTGTCAATGCACCTCTCAAAAATGTCTAGCCATAAAGAAGTTAAGTCCTTTTTCGAGCCTTTTCCATGATGCTTAAACCACCACGCTACACGAAATTTAATGAGGTCCAAACTCTTAACAAGACTAGCTTCTTTTCCTTGGAAAACCACCAAATTTCTGGTTTCCCAAATAGTCCAAACAACCGCATAAAGAAGGGTGATCCAAGCACGACTTTTCGACGCTAACAAACACAAAGCAGCCCCCTTCAAACCAGTCCTTCAAAAGCCTATTGGCACATGAGTAAACCCCCCACCAATTCATACAACCAGTCCACAGATTCCACGACCACTTACACTCAAGGAAAAGGTGATCAACTGATTCAAAATCAGCCTTACACAGCGGACACTCCAAAGAAGGTAAATTGGGGTAGTGGAAACTGTTTAGAACACCCCTGACAAGGATCCTCCCATTAGAAAGAAGCCAGAAAAAAACCTCAACCTTTGGGGGACTAAAGCCTAGCCAAAGAAGCTTAGAATTCGGCTCCCCCACCCTGCCTTCGTCTTCAAGACAACGACAAAAGGAGGCCACTGTGAACATTCCATCAGAATTAAAGGTCCAAGCCAGAGTATCCTCGAAGTCTCTCCTAACCGAAATACAATCCAAAGACAGCAGGAAGTACCGCCAAAGATCCAACTCCCAGTTAAACAAAATCCTTCTAACCCCAACTTTCCACTCCCAACTACAGCCATTCCAAAAATAGAATTAGTTGATGACCCCAGTTTTAGTAGACGCCAATGCAAAGATACGAGGAAACGCTTCCTTCAATGAAATAGAATCCCATTTAACATCCTCCCAAAGCCTAGCTCTGTCCCCTCTCCCAACCACCACCTTAAAGCCTTCCTCAATGATTAACCTTGACCGTTGATCCTCACAAAACAAATGACCGACAGCCCGCACAAACTGAGAAGCCTGGTTAGGAGATTGCCAATTCCACAAAATGGCCTTTCGATCCACCATATACTTATCGCAAATCACTTTCTTCCACAACGAATCCACTTCTCTACCAAATCCAACACCACTTAGCCAAAAGACTTTTGTTCCTATCGAAAATTCTCCCAATACTAAGGCCCTCTCTCTTCTTATTTTTGCACAACGTCTCCCAATCCACCGAGTGAATTTTTCTTTTCGACAGCCCATCACCCCAAAAAAATTGTCTCTGCAGTTTTTCGATCTTAATAGCAACAGAAATCGGAATGCGAAAGACGGACATAAAGTACGTAGGAAGGCTAGAGAGCACGGATTTTATCTGGACAAGTCTCCCACCTTTGGAAATAAATCTCCTCTTCCATGGCGAAAGTCTGTTATCTATCTTAGAGAACACAACCTTCCAAGACGACACCTACTGCTGTTACCCCCCAAAGGAAGACCCAAATACAAAATCGGAAAGGAAGAAATAGGGCACCGAAAAATAGATTTCCAACTATCATCCTCCATCCTACTAACACCAACTTTTACTAGGCACGATTTATGAAAATTAATCTTTAAGCCCGAAGCAAGTTCAAAACATCTCAATAATCTCCTGACGTTAAGAAGATAGTCCATCTTAGGGAGGATGAAAAGAATTGTGTCGTCAGCAAACTAAAGATGGGAGATGTGAGTGCCATTAATACCAAACTCCGCCCCTTTTAACATATCCATGTTACCTGCTTTAACCAACAAACGACTGAGACCCTCAATGACCAAATTGAGGAGAAAAGGAGATAGAGGGTCTCCTTGACGTAATCCGCTTTCCACCTTAAACTCTTTCGTCGGGCAGCCGTTGACAAGGACCAAAAGAGAAGGAGAGGAAATACAACATTGCATCCAATTACGCCATTTACTTCCAAAACCCATGTTAATCATGGTATCCTCCAGAAATTTATGGTCAACACTGTCGAACGCCTTTTCAAAGTCAAGCTTAAGAACAAACCCACCAATTCTATCTTTCTTCCACGGATGAATCACCTCTTCAGCTATGACAAAACTATCAGTAATTTGACGACCTTTGACAAAAGCCATCTGAGTGGGACTAATGACTTTATGCATAACTTTCTTCAATCTATTAGCCAACACTTTGGCTATTATTTTGTACATAGCCCCGACTAAACTGATAGGTCTGTATTCATTTAATGAAACCGGGCAGCTGTTCTTCGAAACCAAAGCTATGAAAGTAGAATTCAGAGAGTTGACAACTGACCCATCTTTGTGGAATTCCTGAACAAAATTCATGAAATCACCTTTGATAACCTCCTAATTGGCCTTCACAAAGTTGAGATTAAGACCGTCCAGACCTGGAGCCTTATTGCCATCACACTGACAAACCGCTCCCCAAACTTCCTCCAAACTGAAAACAGACTCAAGAGACACCTTGTCTTCATCCGAAATTCAGCTGTAAGAAACACCAGAAATAACCGGTCTGCTCCACCCAACCTTCTTGAAATGATCACAAAAGAAATCAAAAAAACCTTCTCTAACTTGACTAGGACCTGTGCATAGCCTCCCATTAATTATTAAATCCCCAATGAAATTAGACTTCCTCCTGACAGAAGACATAGCATGAAAAAACTTGGAATTCCTATCCCCCTCTCTAAGCCACTTAACCCTAGAGGTTTGTGAAATTCCCTTTAAAGCAATAGTATTTTATACCTAGGAGGGGGGGGGGGGGGGGGGGGGGTGAATAGGTATAGTCCCAAATTCTTCCAATATTCAAAAATGCGAAATATAAGAATGGAATGAATACTTGAAATGTTATAGCAATTGTATAATATGAATCAATTCATGTAAGTATCAATATACAAAAGAATCAATACAAGTGAACATATGGAAGATAAGGAAATATAAAGCGAAAATGAGACACAATGTTTTTATGTGGTAAAACCTCAAAGAGGAAACATCCACGGGTTGAATCCACAACCACCGGCAAAGCAAATCCACTATACGAAAATGCCTTACACACTCAAAGCTATCAACACTATGATATCCACTTCAAGCTATCAAAACCTAATCAACCCTCGGGTTAGTGATTCACAAAGCCTACTCTCTATCCAAGATGTGTCCTACACCTCTAGAGAGCAACTCCCTATCCAAGGCTCTTAAGCCTCTAGGAAGATTTCCTCGCTTAGCAATCTAGATCACTAGGATCCTAGTTAAGCTATCCAAACTCAACCATCCGGAGTACACAACTCCTTGCTAAGACTTTTGCTTAGTTATCCAGATCCCCTTGATCCTAAATAAGGCTTTTTGCTTGGCTATCCGGAATCCTTTCCTAGCCAAGTCTTCTTGCTCAAATTAAGGCTTCACTCACCTTAACAAGAGACTTCAACCTTTCACAAGGCAATGATCTAAGTGAAGTGCACACAAGCAATATGATGCAATCACAAATAAATAGAGCAAGTAGATCAAACACACTCTACGAACATGCAACTAGAGAATCTATAATAAAGCTATCACAACTCAATCACAAAATATAACTAGAAACCTAAGCATGTGAATCAACATCATTCATATTACTTTTCATCAATCAATTAAGAAAATTAAAGAGATGATCAATAATGAAAGTAAGAAGAAGATGAATCACTTACAAACAAATAAAGCTAGATAATCAATCAAGCTCTATGAACATGCTTACATACATTCTAGGATATGCTTTCAACAATCAAACATAAAAATACCTAGAAATCAAAGCATGTATATCAATAATAATAAGGTATGAATATTCAATATATCACAGTAAAGACCTAGTTCTTAGATCATGAAATTGAATCTAGAAAATGTCATAAAGCACATCACATATATCATTTCTAGAATCAATTTCAAGATTAATCAAGTTTAGCAAATATATGTTCAAGTGAAATCACAAAGCTAAAACTTAATTACCAAATGATCAACCACCCCTAGAATATGTTCTAACATCATTCTAAACACAAATCATCTATCAAATTGAAAGATTAAAGTGCAGATCAAAAGATGAAATGAGAAGAAGAAGTTTAACATACAACAATGAAACTCGGACTGAAGAACAACTTCCTGCGAACAATCACGAATTCAAATGACTCTGAAAATGCTTGGGGTTTATAGCTCTCTTCAAGACCAACAATTTTGGTTTTTTGAATCACTCAATTTTGAGTTCGTATGAGAGAGTTATGATCAAAATAAGAAAACATAAATCATGAACAATTCTACAGAATTTCAGATTTGATAATGTTCAAGTTGTTAGAAAATAGAGGGAAGAGAAGTCATTTGAAGGAGAGGTGATGCAGACCAGAACGGAACTCACACGCATTCAACACACAAGGTTTTCTAATTTTCTGTAATCCCGCAGTATTGCAGAAAATAAGAGATAGGTTGAGTTTAAACTACTCAAGAAAGTTTTTAATTCATCAAAATCTGAGTTTCGCAAAGCGAATACAACCAAATAAATAGAGGAACAAACCTCATTGACTCCTAAAACATCTCAACTAAATCGGGAAACAATCCCGGATTATTTGCGAAAATAAAAGCTAAACAAAAAAGGAAAGAAAAACCCTAATTGTCGCGCAAGAAACTTAAAGTGCACGTACGACAATCTAAACGACCTTTTTTGGGCCTCTTCCAGGCCTGGTCACGGGAAACGAAGTTTCGGTGATAAATTCTAGAGCACGTCTTGGGCTTTCCAAAAAAATATTATAACAGTCATTTGGAGCTCGTATGTGAAAGTTATGACCCGTCAAAGTCAGGCTCGTTTTGGGTGCTCTAAGCGACCCAAATATGAACTTGCCAACCGGTCCACATCAAGAAGGAAGAGGGGCATATTTGTCCAACAAAATAGGCCATACCAGCCTTGCCCACGTGTGGGGCGCGTGTGCCACACGTGACCAGAGAGCTGGTTGGGTCGTGTGGCACACGGCCTCCACACGTGGATGCCTTGCCATGGCCTTTGGCCACCAAGCTTCTCCCGCGCACCTCTCACGTTCTTCAGCCGTATTCGGGCATCCGAACTCCGATTTCGAATCCATTTTTTGGATTACGAATCGTGACTCCCTCACGCATAACGATGACTATGAAACTTTGACAAATGGTTGAGAATTCATCTTGAAAAACGACGACGAACACAACTCAACGAATGAGAACGAAAAGTAGCGTAGCTACATCGTTTGGACTCGAAACTTAACATATGAGTAACCGAAATGACCGGGACTCAATAAGAAATCAATTAAGATCAAGTACAAGTCCAAAACACAAGAAACACACACATACAAACAAAAGTTCACATATGAATGCCATTTCCTAGACATAGTCCTAGAACATGCAACTCTAAAATGTATGAGCATTTAAGTTCAATGCATGAGCATACAAAATCATGTGAATGTGTTATATAAATGATGCACAATGATGCAGGGACACTTATGAATGATTTGTGTGTGTGTGCCTAACGCCTTGCAAGAGGAAGAAGAATCTTGATACCTTAGCATCCAAGTAAGCGATGTTCCCCTTGAAGACGATATTTGCACAAGATGTTGCTTCTTCACCTTTGAGGCTCTTTTCTTCCAAGAAACACTTAAGCAACTACTAATACAAATATAAAGAGTTTTGCAATGGAATCAAGCCAATACAAATAAAGGATCTTACAGTTTGTCTCCACCTCTATTCCTCCAACTTAATACAATTCCAAAGTTCAGATAAACGAACTAACCTTTCTTGTCTCAACAAACTGGTCCATCCGTGCATCTCTGCTTGTTTCTCAATGGATTCCAAAAGAGTTTCCAGGGCCTTCATCTCAGAGCTTCCAGTCCTCCTCATCTTCACTCTAGCTTTCAGCAAAGATTTCACAGCCTTAGACTTCAAATGGAGACTCATCCTAACAGAATTGCCAAGCTTACAAAGCTTCCAACTTGACGCCGCCTCTTTCATCAAGGAATTATCCTCTAGCCAAGAGTTGTCAAAACGGAAAGGTTTTGGACCCCAGTCATCTTTCGGTTCCCCTATAACGACAGGATTATGATTGGACACACTCTTATTGAGCCCTTTTTGGACGATCAGAGGGAACCATGAGAGGAAAGTAGGCGACAACAAAAACCTATCTAACCTTGCCCAAGACTCCACCTCCCTACTGTTGGACCATGTGAACTTCAGACTTATCATCAGGATATCCACTACCATAGCTTTGTCGATAAATTCCTTAAAGTTTCTCATAGAGCCAACCTGACACGTCAAACCTCTTCTTTCATTCGCAGCCAACACCGTATTAAAATCGCCACCCAACACCCACGGATCTGGTAAGGAAACCTGCGCTTCTAAAATAAACTCCCATAAAGCCTTCCTCTTGCTTTCCTTGTTCGCTGCATAGACGTTGCAGAAAACGACCACCTTATTAATCGAAAGTAACTCCCCATAAACAATAATACACCGGTCGTTAGAAATACAAGCATTAACAGCAAACATCTCCTCATCCCATAAAGTAATCAGACCCCTCGCAGAACCTCTGGCCTCCACGCCCACACCTCTGTTGAGCTTAGAGCCACCCAAAGACAAAATAGTCCTACTATCAAAGATATTCAATTTCGACTCCTTAATGAAAAGAATGGTCAGGTTATACTTGTAAACCAAATTCCTAACAATTCTTTTCTTCTCCGACCTACCAAGCCCTCTGACATTCTAAGACAACGCTGTTAACCGCCAAAATTGGCGGAGGACCAAAGAAGAATTTTCCACCTCGACATCAGAAGGCTATAACAGTACCCAACCCGGATACCACGACAGAGTGGACCCCGGTTAATCCCAACACATACCTCCTTCAGTAGGGTCCACCCCGCCAAGCATCTTAGCTCAACAAAAAGGCCGAGAACCAAAAATACTCACTAGAACTCACAGCGAGATCAAACCCGGCTATAACCGGGCTTCCTATGGACTCCGCTACACCCCGATACAGCTTCCTACGGACCCTGCAGTACCCCGACACGGAGTTCTACTGATCACCTCACTACAAAGCTGGCTAGATATCCCCCTACAGCCATCAGTAGGATGCTTACTAGATGTAGGCAGCCCGCTGGAGCAGAAGAACACCAGGGAGCAGGATCCTAAACACCAAGAACTAAAAACTCCACAAAGAGCCAGTAAAACGTCACCGTACAAAGGAGGTACACTCCTTCCCGCCAGAGAGTCCCAATTTAAGCAGGACGTTACAGTAGGAATCCTACTAGGAAGGTAAATGATTGACTCCTCCTAGGAAGGAAAGACTGAATTCAGCGCATTAAAGCTCCGATTTTATTTCCTAAAAAAAGAAAGGGATTCTGCAAGCGGCCAAACCCTAGTCCGAGATTGTAGGAGTGCACGGCAAGCAAACAGGACCTATATATATAACAACTTATTGATCAGAAGGGGGGGACCCGACACTCTACTTATCGACAGACACAGATTTACCTCCACCAGGATCCCACTTATCGACGGAAATCTCCTTATCGCTACCATGATCAATATTTTCAATCGAAACCTTCATGTAATCTAGTGTTTTAGTAGATTTATAGTCGGTGTATTCATGTAATGGAAAAGAGGGATCAATAAGACGAATTTCTACTCAATTTCACGTATTCTTTATCATGCATGCATTGGCATGATCTAGTTGGTATCGAACTACTTGATACCCCTCCGGCCAGGATCAATCTCGATCTTGACCCTTTTTAAAGTGGTTATTTGGATTATCGTCCTTTTAACGATTTTCGGATAACAAACGCTATCATAAAAAAACAGGAAACCATAAGAACCAAGAGCAAATAGAAACTCACTTCTTTGATAGCTTGGCCTCAAATCTTGAGACGTCCTCCTCCTCTCTCCGCCTTATTTCTGTTGTGACCTTCTCCCTGTTACCTCTGAATTCAAAACCCAGAGCCATACCAGTTTCAATAACCTTTGTGATTTCAATATCAAGATTCCAAGACCCCACCGAAGTATCAGCAGTGCCTCCTCTAGACCTTGGTACCCCTGGCTTAACACGACCTCTTGCAATTCCTTGTTCCACAACCTTAGCCACTTCCTCTTCCAAGAACCACTCCTTCTTCTTCTCACTACTCATTCTCTTCTCTGGTGTAGATTGGGTATTCTTGGAATTCTTTTTGAACTTGACAAATCTAGTCAACTTCCCATGCCTATTAGAAAGCTTAGAAGACTTGATCAATTTCCTTCCTAACTTCTTCAAGATCCCCTCCTGCTGCTTCATCGAATTAGAAATCTCTATCTCCTCTGCTTCACTACCATTCTGAATACTAGTACTATCTAGAGGAGAAAAAGTATTGGGCACAAAAGAAACAGACCTGGACACAAAGTCTTGATTTTGGGATTAGGCCTGTAAATTATCACTAAGGTCAGGCCCAACTTTCAGCCCACAACCCAAGTCCACTACAATGTTAGTTTCGATCAACTTGGCTTGAGCTACACCAGAAGTTTCACCTACTCCGTTTTGCAAGAAAAGATTGCAGCCTACCTCACTGTCACTCTCCTCGACAGAAGAGGACCAGTTCCCCACATCTCCTCCCTTCCTTCCTTGCGAGTCTTCCTTTCTCTTCCCAATGATGATTTTAGCATTAGCTGGAAAGTAAGTATCCAACCTCTCTCTTTTCTTTTTCTGCCACACACCTTTCCTCTTTTCCTGACAGCCACCCTGAACAGAGTTAGCAAAATCCAAACCACCTTTTTTTTCTAATAACCTTTCTAAAATCTGAATCTTGATTTGACTGGCCCTTAGCGTCAACCTCTTCCTCCTCAGAAGATTCACACCTAACCACTGACAACTTTTGAATTTGAAAAATCCACAGCTGTAGCCTTTGACAAACCCAAAGTCTCCGAAATCCAGCCTAACTCCACTGGAGAGTCTAACATCTCCAAGAATACTGAGAAGAACTGGTGGCCATTGGTGACCTTGATTTTTTCCGGGCGCCTAAGACCATGAGGTATGAGAATCAACACTCTCCCTCTATCCAATATTTTCCTCAATAGAGTCTCTTCTTCCACCAGAAGGGGTTCCCCAATCGCCCATCCTAATGAAAGAAATAACTCCTTGCTCCAGCAATTTAAAGGAACTCCCCTAAATTCCACCCAATAAAATCTAGCTTGTGGTGTTACGGCTGAGGACCACTTAACCACCGTAGATAAAACATCTTCCCAAAAGAGACTATCCTTGATAAACTCATCTCTACCACTGGAATTGACGAAAGACCATAGGATGCTCTTATCTCCCAAGTAAAACAATTCAAAAGGGACCTTTCTCTTGATCAACCTCGAAGAGACATCGGAGAACGATCTCAGGGTTCCTACTGCACAGTTCTTTAGCCAAAAACCTTCACGCGAATCTCCATCCCACTTCACCTCTACCTCTTTCACTACTTTCTCTTTAACACCCCTAGCAAAGGCTAGAGGAGGGCCTTTGTCACCCTGGCAAAGGCCAAAGGAGGGCCTTTAACCGCCTCAACAAACGAACGACCAGGAGCAACCTTCTCGTCCGAATGACCAAAGAAAACATCCTCCTTAGAAAACTTATAATGATCACTAAAGTTTCCTTGTCCGACCTTTTTACGGTTCCTCCAGTCAGAAGAAGCCAACTTTGAGTAAATAGGCCATCTATACACGTGCATGCCATTTGAAAGCCTCGCCACCCTTTCTGCCTCCTCTAATGTAGCAAACCTGACAAATGCAAAACAACAACTCCTCTTTCTGTTCTTAGGCGAGAGATAATGATCCCTCACCAATCCAAAAGCCCTGAAAATACCCTATAGACCTTTTTGATCCACACAAGGGTTCAAGTTGTTTACGAAAATGGACACTAAGTTATCTCTATAATCCTTCCTCCCCCTAACCGATTCAAGACCAGAGCTTCTCTCTCCTCTTTCTCTCACTAGACACATTTTAAATCACTTTATTAAAATTTCAAAATACGTCAGTTAAATATAAAATTGACGACGTATATAAGTTAATAAACAATGGTTTTTTTTTTTTTAATTATAACTAATATATCTGATACAAATGAAAGAAATCAGTTTATTACTAAATCTGATTTGTTCTTCATTTATTATTATTTTTTAAATTTCTATATTTCTCTAATTTTCATTGTTACCAAAATTTCATCTGGAATACTGTAAATCTCAAATACTCCAACATCAAATGTAATTTAACAATGGGGGTGCGTTAAGGGATTAGAGTGGAAAGGTTTTGTGTATGCTTTCTTTTTTCATTGGCATTATGGATTTGAATTCGGCTGAGGTTTATGCTATCCATCGTGCTTGCCAGTTTATTTCTTCAAATCGTGCTCTTGCTCACTGCAATATTACTATTATTAGTGATTCGAAATCAGCTGTGTCATGGATAAATGGTGATGATTTCGGAAATTTTCGTCTGCTTAACTTGTTATATGACATTAGACAAGCTCTGCAGTCAAGGCTCGGTCTAGCCATTATTTTCAAGCCTAGGGGCTCCAACTCGTTAGCTGATGGTTTGGCAAAGGCCGGCTTGAGTAGAAATGGAGATAGATTAGTTTGGGGTCTAAGATGAGTTCTTTCTCGTCTACTCTCTGTTTCCAGTTTTTCTGATGTTGTTTTGGATCGGTTTGTATTTTTGGTGTCTCTTTTGGCCGATGTAGTATGGCTTGACCTCTGTTTTTTTGTGTTTGGCTTTTGGTTAGTTTTGGCCTAGCGACATTCTCTTGGTCGCTTTTGTGTTGCTTTGTTTGGCTTCCGCTAGACTCTTGTGGCTCATTTTAATAATACATACCGTTTCAAAAGAAAAAAAAAATGTAACTTAACAACAATGTGTTTCATTTTCATTTCAAAAATATTATAAAAATAACAAGTCAACAACAAAACTATTACTTAAATTCCAAAAGGAGTAAGTATAATACTAAAATAATAGTAGTTTGTAAAACCATTCAAAGTCGATTCCTCCAAAATTTATAAAAATTCGTCAACCCAACGAATCCATTCACTCCGAACAACATTGATGTCATCTTGATTGTATTTCTTCTCTGCCATCTACATGACCAAAAGCATTTATAAGAATTATCAATATCAAGATTAGCAAACTTATGAAATCATAAAATTTTATTTTTTAATATTCTCATCATCATTGTAATCAATTTGTAAGTATCGAAGATATGACATTTCTCATATATTTCATAATTTAATAACCACATTTGAAACTCTCAGCTGGTTGTCGAGGACACTATGAATATTAAAAGACATATATATATATATATAAGCAGATCATATAAATAGTTTGTATCAAAACAAATTTGACATCCATGATAATCATAAATTAATGTAACTATATTGTTACCTATAAAATCTTGAAATAGGGAGCATTTTGAATAACCTTACCTAAATGCACAACAAACATCCTAAAAGCACTTCATAGAGAAAAAGAAAGAAAGAAAGGAAAAAAAAAAAAAAACACAAATATATATCAAGTTTCATCAAGTAACACTACAAGAATTTTAGTCTTTCTAGACAAAAGTTTAGGAGACAAAACAAGATTTGTCAGGAAAAATAACTTTTCCCTACAAAACAAGTTTCGTTGGGAAAGGTTACTTCTCTCCACAAAACTCAAAATTCATCTGGAAAGGTTACCTTCCCCCATAAATCTCAAGATTCATCGACTAAGGGTACAAAAATTTTCCCAACTTTCCCCACAAAACAATTTTCGACGGGAAAAGTCACATTTCCCCACAAATCTCAAAATTCGTCGGTTAAGGGTACAAAAAATTTCCAACCTTTCCCCACAAAATGATTTTCATTGGGAAAGGTTACCTTCCCCCACAAATATCAAAATTCGTCGGCTAAGGGTACAAAATTTTTTCCAACCTTTCACCACAAAATGATTTTCGTCGGGAAAGGTTACCTTTCCTCACAATCTCATAATTCGTCGGCTAAGAGTACAAAATTTTTCCCCACAAAACTTAAAATTCGTAGGGAAAAGTTAATTAAAATAAAAAATATATATACTAAAAGTAATTAATTAATTAATTAAAAATGTATATATAATAAAAAATATTAAAAGTTAATGGATAAATCCACCACCCCTAAACTAATCAGTAGTGGACACCCGGTACATAAAACTTTGATTAAATAAAATATATTGAAATGGGGATGGGAATGGGGGGTTGTCCCCCCATCCCCATTTCCACATTTTCCCTAAAACATTTGTAAATATAATTATATATAAAAATAAAAATAATTATATTAATATGTTATATAGTTATAGTTATATATTGTTAATTTATAATTTTTAGTCAAATGGGGAAATGGGGGAACGAGAGAAAGGGTTGGAGATGAAGATACCTCCCCCCAAAATTCCCCATCCCCGTTTTTCCCGGAGAGAGACGCGGGGGGGGGGGGGGGGGGGGGTGGTGTAGGGTTTGGGAAGTGGGGATAGTGATGGTTGGACCTATATCCATCCTCATTTCTCTAATGTGCAACCATAAATCTGTCCTTAATTATTAATTAATTAACTCTTATCACATTCTCGATTAACACCATCTCAATTGGTTATCACTTTGAGGTATTGATCATTTAATTAAATAACAAAAATTTAAAAATAAATAAATTAAATTAAATAAATTAAAATAAACAAAAACATTATCACCAAACCCGAATTTTTTTTGCAATCCAATAAATATTTTTCAATATATGCTTGTCATTCAAATTATATTTTTTATTAGTTAAATAAATTTAAATTTATCTAACAAGTTTTGTTTTGTTTTTTTTTTTTAATTTCTAACAACTCATATAGGTTATATATAAATATAATGCAAATGTTAACAGATAAAGTATTGTAGTCCATTGGTAAACCACTTTGATTTGAGCTTGCAAGTTCGATTACTCATAACGACAATTAATTGTCAATATTATCTAAGGTGGGCCGGCGGCGGTCGACGGTGGGGTTGCCGTACAGCGAATTAATTTTTAATGTTTCAAAATCTTTGCACATGAATGTCAAGTTTTAGCCGACGAAACTCAAAATTTCGTTGGCTAAAACCTTGCTCGACTATGATTTCCCGACGAAAAGGCTAATACCTTTCCAAACGAATTTCGACCTTTCCCCACGAATATGGTTTGTCTGAAAAAACTAAAATTCTTGTAATGTAACAAACAAAATACTTTTAAGTACAAATTGAAAACTAATGTCAATGAATCCAAAAAAAAAAAAAATTCACAATATTATTATTGGGATCCAAAATAACCAACATCCAGTGAGATCTACATTTATTTAAGAGAGTATATTTGTTACTTGCATTACTTTAATAATAAACAACAATGAAAATGTATTAAATTACATACTCATGATGATAAGGAGCCAAAAAATTTGTTCGGGGGTTGCATTCTCCAATCTTGTTGCCAATTTACGTGCTCAATCAGTACTGCTAATGCATGAAGCAATAACATTAAGATCAACAAGAATATACATGTCAACACAACTTTTGATCTTTAATCATCTCATAAAGGTATCTCTAATTTACAGATAAAAAAGAAATCTTGTTATATGCGTAATAAATTATTATTTATAATTCTTATATATTTAATATAATCTAATTGCCTCATATAAAATTTAATACATTATATCAATATCATTTTCATCATACAAAACTGCATCAAATGGTATTTCAATTGGAACATTGGGCAACATAGTCTTCACTGTGTATGTATGAAAGTTATCAATACAATTCTAGAGACTGGAATTGATTATGTGAAGAATTGACTTGATCAGGTTGTGGTATTGATTTCTTCAACAAAGAATTGACATCAGGCCGGTTGTCCTACTAATTGCTTAAACTTGTCGTTCATGCTTACTTTCTTAGAATATCCTTAATATTAAAGTAATTATGAGATTTAATTAAGTCCAACATATTAATAACAGTAATAGATAACCTAATCAGAAGAAAAGATAATAAAATCCCTAGGTCAAGCAACATATGAGCCAATAGCTTGACTAATTTTGATGAGTTGATCATCTCGAACCAGAATCGGTAAAAAAGCTGATCCTTTGATTGCCACGTCAATAATAACTCATACATTTCCATTTAAGGGAATACCATGTACGTACTATCGCCTCCACAGCATCCTCCGATAATTAATGGAAGCATTGCCATCCTCCGATATAGAGGAAATCAGCTCCTTTTGTGGACGACGATGTTGAATGTTGTCTCTACTATTTTTTTTTTTTTTTTAAAGAATTGATTTTTGTATTTTTAATTATATTAAATAATAAATATGAAAATAATTTTGATAAGAAACTTATCATTTTGTTTAATTTTTCAACTTCATCATTTTTACATTTTTATTCTTAGTTTTAGTTTTGGAATACATACAAATTCATTTAATTTTTAGTCAACATATATTTTTTAGATTATGCTGTTTAATTTTTATATTTTGATTTTTAATTTGTTAAGTAATTATTTCATTTTTATCTTTTGTATTATTTTTAGTATTTTATTTTGTTATTTTAACTTCTTTTTTTTTTTTTTTTTTTTGGAAAATACAATATCCTATTACAGTAGAACCTCTATAAATTAATATCCTCTCTAAATTAATAAAAAATATTGGTCCTGACTCGGGCCAGTGGAAAAAATTAATAAACCTCTCTATCGTAGTAATTAATAATTTATTTTTAAAAACTAGTGTAAAATTTCGGTCATGTCGTATAAATTAATAATTTTATAAAAGTACAAAATATATTACATATTACTCAAGAACTAAAAAAACACTTCAAGATACTAGTTTGCACTAGTCTACCAAGTTTTATATTTTTGACTCCATCCATCATCTTTTGAGTTGTCTTCAAGGAGTTATTGTGACAATCTTCTTGTTGTAACCTAATGTTTCAATTAAATTTAGTTTTTGCAACAGTCTTGTGGAGATTTTAGGTACCTCATGATTATCGTCGTCGTCATCATCTATTTCAACCACACTATCATTACTCTGTCTTGGTATTTCTAAATAGTTGGATGTGATTAGATAGCTCTATAAGTGGTACGTGGCAGTGAAATTGTCAAGGAGAGGCAAAACTTTTCGATTTGCCATGGGCAATGAAATTGTGATTAGGAATCCTGAAAAAAAAAAAATTTCCTTGAAGAAGAAAACCGACTAAATAAGAAATCCCGAAAAGAAACATTCTCTAAACAAAAAAAACAAAAAAAAAAAAAAAAAAAAAAACCGACTTGCATATGTTTTCTAAGTCAAAATAACACTTTACAAGGTAAAACTCTTCAAATTAATAAATCTTCTAAATTAATACTTAAGGGTGTGTCTCAAGAATATTAATTTAGAGGGGTTCTACTATAATAGGGACAAAACAATTAATGTTGAATTTTAGATGTCTTATATTTAAATTTCGGTCAAATGGACCAAATTGATGAATTACGATAATTTAGGGATCATGGGAACTAGAAACACAAATATTCTGACCAAAATAAAAATGTATACAAAGTTTGAAAAAATAAAAAGAAAACAAAAAAGAAATGGGACAAGTTTCTTAAACCGTAGGCGACTGCCGCTAGCATCAAATAATTTATTATTATTATTATTATTATTATTATTATTATTAATATTAACATTATATTATGAAATTATTAATAACCGGCATATAAAGCTTTAATTCCTTGAATATCATCATCATTCAAGCCCTTAGTTTTTCCATCAAACAGGGTAGGCCACATGATGGCATCCTGAACGGAGCTATGTTCCAGTCCTAATATGTGCCCAAGTTCATGCAACGCAACAGTCTGCATATCAAAGGCATCTGGAACCGCTCCCACCGCCCAATTATCTTCGGCGTCGAAATGTAATCTACCGTCAGTCGGCGCAAATGCATGAGCAAGGATCCCTCCTGGCCCGTCAAAAGTCCGCCCGTCTCCATGAGCCCTCCTTTTGAAACTAACCCTTATATCAGATTGGTCCAATACATTGAAATGTTCAAACGTGAAGGGGGTATAGGGTTGCCATGTCGAAGCAGCTCGCCCAAGAGGGTCTTTAACATCCTCTCGCGTACCCTCACCAAACTCGTATTTCAGTACTTTCTTCCCTTTTGGCCATTTGGGTTGTCCTGGAAAGAATGCATATTTAACATGGAAATAGTTGCTTTGATTGAATATATAACCTGATCGCATTCTTGTAGTACCTGTAAGAATAATCAAGGTTAATACATAACCCGATCGCATTCGTGCATTATCACTGACAATCAGTCCGTAGCACAAAACTGATTGTCAGTCGGTGATCTACACGAAAAAATAAATATAAAAATCAAATATACATGAAAGATAGTTATACCATTGATGATATCTGGCACTCCACATCTTGGTATCATCATTGTTGATACAGTTTGAGGATCTAGGGTTCCAGTGGTGTTCAGGTTGAAATTTAGTTGGTAAGTTTTGACCGCGGACTCTAAATTATCATCAAAATGATCATCATGGGAAGGGTGGTTAGGGTTTAGGTAACCGAATCTTTCCAGGTATTTTTTGAAGTCCTTAATGCCTTCAACCTTGTCCCCCTTTTTGTATCCCTGCAAAGTCTTGATGAACTCAAATTGTGATGATACTTTCTGCCCATGATCAAATCTATGTGCAGAAATTTTCCCGGAAAAGAGAGGGAGAAAAAAGAGAAAAATGAATGCTAAAATAAATTGAGATTGATTAGAAACCATGATTCAAACTAACTAGATATATAGGTGGGTTATGGTGTAGTTGTTTATAAAAATCAAGTTTATTTATAGGCCTTTTTCTATGAAGATGAACTAGCTAGAGAAGGAGAAGATGGAATAATTTAATGATTTATTATAAAACTTATTACAGAATTCTCCACCTTTGGAAAACTCTAAATTAGCTAGGTAAGAGAAAATAAACGCTTCACTAATTTGTATTGGAAGATGGAAAATAAGGCAGATTGGTTTTTATTGATTTTGTATTATACCTTTTATTTCTTGAAAGCAATTAATGCAAACAACTCATGTAAAAATTTATTAATGTAAAGAGTAATGTTACTTTGCCCAAATTTAATGTCTAAATCTGGTGCCCGTGGCAACACTCTCATCCATTCATTTAAATCAGGCAAATTTAATACAATCTAAATGAATGGATGAGAGTATTGCCACGTCATTTAGGCACCAGATTTGGACACCTTGATTTGTGAAATATGTGGGAACAAGTTATAAAACTAGTATTCCAAATAAGTTACAAGGGTTATTAAATTACCTTCTGTTGATGGTGATTTTTGATGGTCACCGAGTCAATGATTTATTTTTTGAATTGCTATAGTTTATGAACGAGAAAGATTAAAAATCAAGAAGAAATAACAAGCAATTACGTGGTAAAACTCCAATGATTGGAGAAACATTCACGGATTGTTGCCTTAGCAACGAAGCCAAATTCACTATGAAGAATGGTTACAAGAATATTGCACTATATTCTCTCTCTCTCTCCAGCTATTTCTCGCGTACCCCCTATTTGCGTGTAGAGGGGGGTATTTATACATGTTGTTATTAGGGTTTGGCATGTGGTGCCCTAGTTTTGGGGTGTGCGTTCTAATCCTAAACGGATTCTGTTACTTTCTTTGTTGTATATTTCCTGATTTGGCTGAGTCAAAGTTTGATTCTGATTCCTTCTCCTTTATTTGTGGAGAAACTATCTGTTTCCTTATGTTGACGGTGATTTTTGGTGGTCACCGAGTCAATGATTTACTTATGAATTGCTATAATTAATGAACTAGAATGATTAAAACCAAAAGAAATAACTAGAAATAACAAGCAATTACGTGGTAAAACTCCAAGGATCGGAGAAACATCCACGGTTTGTTGCCTAAGCAACGAAGCCAAATTCACTATGAAGAATGATTACAAATATATTGCACTACAATCTCTCTCAAGCTATTTCTCTCGTACCTCCTTCTTTTTACGTAAAGAAGGGGTATTTATACATGTTAATTAGGGTTTGGTATGTGGTGCCCTAATTGTGTGTTCTAATCCTAAACGGATTTTGATTCTCTTTCTTTTGTATATTTCCTGATTTGGTTGAATCCAAGTCTGACTCTAATTCTTCCTCTTTTATTTAAGGAAAAATCTACCTGTTTCCTTATTTGAACTCTGCAGCCACGTTGTTGCTTATCATGGAGTTGCTAGCCGCTGATTACGCCCTGTGTTTTGAATGTAGATGCTGATGACTATCTGTTATCACTGATTCCCGACTATGCCCGAGTATTTGCCCGAGTAAGGTTTGTTGCCTGAGCAGCTTATCTTTGCTGGTGGTCGGGCAACTTACTCTTTTCCCGAACAGGTTCTCGTGGGGGATTTCTTGCTCGGTTAGTTGACTTGTCTTGACCCCTGCTTACGTGGCTTCATATAGTGATGACGTGTCTGCCACGACTATTTTTACCTACAACAATACCCCCTTAAATATTTGTGTCGATCATGCTGAGTCAGTTCCTCTCGGGTCAAATATTTAACCCCAATACTTATTTACAACTAGTCCTCGTTTGTTGTTTTCTGTATTAATGTATCCTCGTTTGATTCAAAGCTCTTAAATGACATGTCTTAATTATGACCGCACGCATTCGATTTATCAATCATTTCAGAAATCTCTTGATGGTGACGCTTCTGCTTACTGGCGGCTCAATGCGCTCCTCGGTTGCCACTTGTCCTTTTTTGTTTGGCTATGGTACGACGGTGGTACGATGCATTTATGAGACGTAACCTTTCTGTTCGCTTGCATGCAGACTACGTCATCGCCTACGCCCCTCTGCTTTCCCGCTTCTTTGTGTTTCTCCTAGGGTTTTCTGTTTTTTTTTTTTTTTTTTTTTGAAATCAATGTGCCGCCTATATATACTGGCTATGGTGGTGCTTTTCCTCTTTTCCTTATTTCATTTCCTACAATCTTCGTGCACTCTCTGAAGAACTTGCTCGCATCTCCTGTTTATTGAGTTCTTCTGCTTCAACTGCATCTCCTGCTTTATTGAGTTCTTCTGCTTCAACTGCATCTCCTGCTTTATTGAGTTCTTCTGCTTCAACCCCCAGGCCTTCTCTCGAAGATTTTCTCTGCAGTTTTCATCGTCTCCGTTTCTCGCTATATCGAGGTTAGTTCTCATGGATTCTGCAACTAGGTACCGTTTTTATACTGTTGGTATGATTGCTATTGAGCAAAATGATGCTCACACTGCATCGGTTGTCCACAGTTTACTGAAACCATCTCTCTTTGATCAGCTGCATTTCACTGACGCTGACGTTTCTGCAGTTTACCGTGAAAGTTTTATTCCTTCCGAGGTTCCACCTCCTCCTGAAGTTCATTCTGTTTCCTCGGACTCATCGCCTCCCGACTATCAGCCTGCAGCTTGGTCGGACTTTTCTTCCTCTTCTGTTGACACTCGGCCTTAGAGACGACCGGGAAAAAAGATAAGTACTCGCAAAGTTTACAAGGACTCTCACTCGCTGGAGAGCCGAATTGGGACCCAGAGGATTGTCGAGAATGATGTTGAAGAAGAGCATAGGGCTGCTCGCATTCCTTTCTCTCCCGAGCGCATATGCGTTTATGATGTCGAGCCAAATGTGGTCGGCCCTGAGGAAATAAAGAAGTATATGCGGCGGTTCGATCTGGACAGCAATGTGATTTCGCTGACGCCTACTGATGGCCGAGCCGCATGGAATCCCCCTCCTGGCCACGTGGCGATTTACAGGGCGATGCTCACCTGCGGTGTTACTCTTCCTCTACAGCCTTTTATCACTTGGTTTTTGGTTGAGGCCCGCATTGCCCCGGCTCAGCTAACTCCGAATAGCTATCGGATTTTGATGTGCATGTGGCACATGTGGCATAGAATGAAGCGGCCACCTCCCACTCCTCGCGAAATCCGACATTTCTTCTCGTTGAGGCCCGTAGGGAAGACGGGAATCTACTTCCTTCAATCGAACCAACCCGAGCTCTGGGTTCCCAAGGACGTAGTGGTCAAGGGTGAAATCGAGCTGACCACGGATGAGAAGATGAAGGGGTTTGTTTGGGGCTTCCCCACCTCAAACAAATTTTGGAAGAATAGTTGGTTCTTTGTGGGCAAACGATGGGGCCAATTGATCAGCTTCGATCTGGATGGCACTCGACTGATCTGTAGGGTTCCTCACTACTTTTGCTCGCCCCAATGGAACCATATGACTTCAGCCTTTACCGACGAGGAGCTTAAAACCTTGGCTCGGGCTGCTGTCCATCCTTTGGAGAAGAGGGGTAAACCCTATCTATACAATGAGGGGAAGATGATTAAAGCCCGCCTCTTTCCCCAGATCTCTGCGTGCCGCAGACGTCGTAAGTTTACTGTTATATGTATATATATATTTTTATTTATTCATGTATTCTTGTTTCGAAATTGATCTACTGACTCGGGCTCTTTTGTTGTTTTTTTTTTTTTTAAGTATTTGATGTAGACATAGTCTGCGACGCTCAAGCCCGCCGGATGAAGGGCATCGTGGATGCCAGCCGGAAGGAGGCCCTCCGTCAGCGAGACTCTGGGATAGCCCCTCCCGAAGACAACTCTGACGGGAGCACTCCCGCGGATCTTCCCGATGAAGACGAGGAAGAGAGGGTGCCTGAATATGTGCCCGAGGAAACCCATGGTCATGATACGACCGCGCGTTCGACTGAGGCCGTGGGTGACCCGGAAGGCTTTGGAGTAAGTAGGACCGATGCTGATCAGGGCAACCAAAGGGGTCCTTCTACTTCAAAGGGAAAAGAAAAGGTGGGGTACCCCTCCGAGTCTGAGCGGGCATGCTTCCCCGGTGAGTCTAATTCTCCCCGTTCTGCTGCACATACACCAAGTGATGCTTCTCACGGTGTCGAAGCAGCCGGGGGACATTCGGGCACGGTGGTTTCAGAGATCCCGACTTCTGCCGAGCCAACGGCCGCTGCTCCGGAGATTCCAGCTCCTACCGATCCTACTCCTACCCTCGGAGGTAGCGATGTTGAGGTGGGGCAGCCTGGCAAGATTTTTAAGGGCTAGACAGTGGACTCAAGTTCTCGTGGGGGACAGTCTGGGAAAAGGAAGGCTTCGTTTTCTCCTGGCCGCCCAACGCCCAAAATCCCTCGTGTGGTCGCTTATATTGACTCATCCTCGGATGATGAAGGGGAGGGTGCGGTTCAAAAAGATGCAGGCGTGGCTCCTCCACTAGATCAGGTCAGGGATGATATTGAAGGCTTAACCGATTCTCCTCGGGTAGCCTCGTCTGCTAAGCTGCCTGAGACTATTGGCGGTCCGGAGTCCTTCCCCCAGACCGATGATCCTACCCCCGAGACCATGCTAAGGGCCATGGCTTCAGGCCGAGCCTACATCGGGGAGGATCATTGGAGTCACCTCAGGACGGGGACTGTGTCTGACCGGCTCTGCAACTTTTTCAACAACGCCTCTTATGTAAGTAGTGCCTTGGTTATGTCTAAAATTTCGTATCTCCTCTTTTCGTACGTAAGTAAGTAATACTTTTTAACTTGCTGCAGATGGTGGCTAAGATGTCCGGGGCTTGTCGGGCTGGCGAAGCCCAGGCGGACAAGATAAGGCAGCTGGAAGCCCAACTTAAGGAGAGTGAGGACCGTTGCTCTCGGGCTGAGCGGGCTTGTCAAGAGGGGGTTAAGTCGAGTCAGGTGCTTTTGGATCAATGCCTGGCTCGGCAATTGGAGGCTGAGCAGCGAGCATCTTCCGAGGCTGAGCAGCGAGCATCTTCCGCCGCTGAGGAGGTTAAAATTCTGCAGATCAGTTATCATCCACTCAGGATGCTTTGCTCTAGGCTGAGCAGACCGTTGAAGACGCCAAGTCCACTTATGAGCGCCGAATTGAAGACTTGGAGCGTCAGGCCTTGACAGTCAGATCCCTATCGAAGGAAGCTAGGCTGGAGCTGGAAATACAAAGCGTTGATCGGTTCACGAGATCTCCAGCCTATGATGCTTTGCTTCTGCGTGAATTCCAGCGGGGAATGGTCTCGGCTGGGGAATTCTTCAAGCAGAAGAATAGGGCGACTGATCGGGCTAGGGCCAACTGGAGCCTCTCAATTAAAAAGCATGTGGAAACTTCTTCGGAATCTCTTCGGGTCCAGATGAGAGAGTGGCGAGCATATTGTAGAAGCAAAGGTAAAGTGCCACATCCCATGCACCTTGAGGTTCCTTCTGTTGACTCCTTCTCCACTTTTTATGCCTGTGCGAAGGCGGGGATTGACAACGAGACACCTGATTTGGGTCTCGTCCCCGGGATTGATTATACCGACTGGATGGTCGATGAGGAGGAAGACATCATTGTTTGGCCCTCGGATGACAGCCTGCTGAGTGAGTACGTGATGGAGCCTGATCCAGATGTTGGTGGAAGCAGCTCCCGACCCCCAGCGCCACCCTCTTGAGTATTTAACTTAGAGTTTCTTTTGTAACAGACTAACAGTGTAACAGACTAACAGTGTAACTATTTGTAACTATATTTGTACAATTTGCATACTTGTATTCTTTTCTCATATATATATACATACGGATTTTTTCTCATAGAATTTTCTGAGAACGCGTGAACGGGACAACCTAGACTCGTTTCGCCTGCTTGTATTTGGCTTTCTTCATACTTGTTGGTCCTAAGGGATTTGGGTCCTTCAGGAATCCCTATCTTTACCTTGACCGAGTGCCTTATTTAATCTGCAACTAATTTTAGCCGAGTATCTCATGTAACTGGCCTTTCAATAATCTAGACCGCGTATCTTATTTAACCGGTAACTAATTTTTGGCCGAGTATCTCATGTAACTGGCCCTTCAATAATCCTAGACCGCGTATCTTATTTAACCGGTAACTAGTTTTGGCCGAGTGTCTCATGTAACTGGCCTTTTTATGTTTTGATTTTTCAGTTTGTTTTATCGCAACGTTACGCCGAGGCTCGCCACGACCATACGTCAAGGTCCTTACACATGTTACCTGGGACGTCTCTCGGTTTTATCTGTGTAAGGTTTCGCCGAATCGTTGGGGTACTTCTTACCGGCCAACACGGCCACGCATCTCACTAGCCTTTCTAGCGGCGCTCCGAGCAGTTTTCCAGTTCATTCTGGTGCCTCGGTTTTGCCTTTTTGCTAAGGGATACGTTCTTATCGCTTTAGCTAGGCGGGCATGATACTATAGCTTTTCCGCCCTTCGGGCACCACTCGTTCACTCGTTCGCTCTTTCGCGGGTTTATGGCTCCCGGATTTTCGGGTGTTTATTCGACCAACTTTTGGTGGGCCGCTGTAGAAATTTTGCTCAGGGATAATCAATTCTGCTGAATTACTCCGTACTAGCAATGAACTTTATTGAATGATCAACATGAACTTCATTAGATGAACATGATTATGAAACCAAGAAATAAACCTGAAATAATAAAGGCGGAAACTAAAAACTAAGCTAAAGCAGAATAAGTTGCGTTATAAAAATGTGGTCAGATCCCTCAAGGATAGAAGATTTTTAGATATTGTGCGTTGCATGGTCGGGGTACTAGACTTCCCTCTGTTCGGGATATCATGTAGGCCCCGTGTCCTACAACCCCTTTGATGATGTATGGCCCTTCCCATTTATCGGCGAGAGATCCCGAAGACTTATCTTTGGTGTTTGGGGATACTCTTCTTAGCACTAAGTCTCCGAGTTGGAATATCCGCTCCCGAACGTGGGAATTGTAGTACCTCGCAGCCCTTTGCTGGTATGCGGAATTTCTGACTTGTGCCGTATCTCTGATTTCCTCAAGTTCGTCTAATTTCTGCTGCAGCATATTCATATTGTGCTCGGGGCTGTATAACTGTACCCTGGGGGATGTAAAAGTCGTCTCTACTGGGATGACAGCTTCAGTCCCAAATGCCAATGCAAAAGGAATCTCCCCCGTGGACGACCTCATCGTTGTTCGGTATGCCCACAACACCTCGGGCAATTTGTCCGCCCAACCACCTTTCTTTGCTTCTAGTTTTGCTTTCAGTGTGTGTTTGATCACTTTATTCACAGCCTCTGTCTGGCCATTGGTTTGAGGATGAGCAGGTGATGTGTAATAGTTCGTGATCTTGAATTCTTCACACATTTCTCTGAACTTCTTGTTGTCGAACTAGGTTCCATTGTCTGTTATATGATGTTCTTCTTGACAAAGCTGGTGGTGTTTGCTTCCGTAATATGTACAAGTGCTTCCGCTTCTGCCCATTTGGTGAAATAGTCCACCGCCACAATGGCGTGTTTTGCCCCTCCCTTTGTTCCTGTGGGCATTGGTCCTATCAGGTCGAGTCCCCACATGGCGAAGGGCCACGGTGAGGTTAAACTTCTGAGTAATTCTGGGGGTTGCCGAATATCGTTTGCTATTCTTTGGCATGTTTCACAGCTCTCGGCGAATCGCTGCGCTTCTGCGAACAGAGTCGGCCAGTAGAATCCTTGCCTAAGTACCTTATGTGCTAGGCTTTTACCCCCGGTATGGTTCCCACACACTCCACTGTGGACATTTTTTAGGATTTTTCCGGTTTCTTCATCGGCCACACATCTTTGCAATACCTTGGAGAATCCTCTCCTGTATAACTCTCCCCTTAGGATTGTGTACCGGGTTGACCTGTATCTGATGCGTTTTGCTTCCACTGCATCTTCCGGTAGTATATTTTCCTCCAAGTACTTTCTGAGTTTGTATGTCCAGTCACTTGGGCTTGGTCGGATCTCCGCTATCATGATTTCCTCTGGTTCTACTGTACTTGGTTTAGCTAGATGTGCCACTGGTATTGCTTTGGATCTGATGCTTGTGGTGGTCGAAGCTAGTTTGGACAAAGCATCTGCTTTCTCGTTCTCTTCCCGAGGGATCTGAGAGATTTTGTACTTTTTGAATTTTCTAAGTAGCCTTTTTGCGATGTCCAAATAAACTATCATGTGCTCTTCCCTTGCCTGGTATTCGTCCAGTACTTGATTAACCACGACTTGTGAATCGCTGTAGATTTCCAGCTCGTCTGCTCCTAATGCTATGCAAACCCTTAGGCCGGCTAACAAGGCTTCATACTCTGCTTGATTATTGGTTGCTCTGAAATCGAATCTCATGGAACACTCCACGGTATCTCCCTCGGGGGTTGTTATGACTATTCCTGCCCCGTTGCCATGTGTGTTCGATGATCCGTCTACATACAATTTCCATTGTAGTTTACCAGTCCGTTTATCTTTCATTGTCCTTCTTACCTCGGCATCTGGCTCGGTGAATTTTGCTATGAAATCTGATACCGCCTGCCCTTTAATTGCCGCTTTAGGTGTGTATCTGATGTCGTATTCGCTCAGTTCCACTGCCCATTTGGTCAGCCTTCCCGACACCTCCGGCTTTTGAAGAATTAGTTTCAATAGGCAGTCAGTGTATACCACTATCGTATGCGCTTGGAAATATGGCCTCAACTTCCTAGCCGATGTGATTAGTGCTAGCGCTATTTTTTCTGCCGGCGAATACCTGGTTTCTGCTGGTGATAATGCCTTACTTGTGTAATACACTGGTTTTTGTATCCCTTCCTCTAACCGGATTAATACCGAACTTGTCGCCACCTCCGTGACCGACAGGTATAAGTATAATGTTTCTCCTACCACCGGTTTTGAGAGGATGGGTGCTCTCCCCAAATATTCTTTCAACTTCTGAAAGGCTTCTTCACATTCTGTACTCCATTCGAGCCCTTTTCCCTTTTTTATTGCCCTGAAGAATGGGGCGCACTTGTCTGTTGACTTGACAATGAATCGATTGAGTGACGCAAAACATCCCGTCAGCCTTTGTACATTTTTCAATGTCTTTGGTGAAGCCATTCCTTCTAGTGCTCTGATCTTCTCGGGTTTTACCTCAATTCCTCTTTGGTGAACCTGAAAGCCTAGAAACCTCCCCGAGGGTACTCCGAATACACATTTACTGGGATTAAGCTTCATTTTATATTTCCTCAGAACATCGAAGGTTTCCTTCAAATCCTCTGAATGTTTTTATGCCGTAGTGCTCTTGGTCAGCATGTCATCCACATAGACTTCCATGTTTCTCCCAATCTGCCGAGCAAACATCCGGTTCACCAACCTTTGGTACGTTGCTCCAGCATTTTTTAATCCAAATGGCATTACTTTGTAGCAATACAACCCTTGATCCGTGGTGAAAGATGTTTTTTCTTCGTCTGCTTTGTTCATCCGAATCTGATTGTATCTCGAGTAGGCATCCATGAAGCTCAGTAGTTCGTATCCTGCCGTTGCGTCTACCAACTGGTCAATCCTCGGTAGTGGGAAACTGTCTTTTGGGCAAGCCTTGTTTAGGTCAGTGAAATCTACACACATCCTCCATTGGTTATTCTTTTTCTTGACCAATACTACATTGGCTACCCACTCCGGGTAATTGACTTCCCTTATCGATCCTGCGGAAAGTAACTTCTCCACTTCTTTCTTGATCGCGACGCTTCTCTCTGGATTGAACAATCTTCTCTTTTGTACCACTGGTCGGGACTCTGGGTTGATGGAAATGCAATGTGATATCACCTTCGGGTCTACTCCCAGCATATCCTCGTGACCCCAAGCAAAAACATCCTCATATCTTCTTAGCAATGTGACAAGTTGGGTTTTGACATGCGTATTTAAACTTGCCCCCACCTTCACTGTCTTACTCGGGTCCACTGGATTCAGCGCCACTTCTTCGGTCGGCTCATCCTTTCTGACTTCTGGTTCTTCTCTGGGGTCCAATTCAAATTCTTTTGGCACTTCTGCCTGCTCTTCTGGTTCTTCCACCTTTTGCTGGGCCGTTACCGCGTACACTTGGTGTACTTCCCTATCTTTGTATACTGACAAGTTTGCTCTTCGGGCCATCTCTTGTGACCCCTTAACCACCCCTACCCCGTATTCTGTCGGGAACTTCATCATGAGGGCATAGGTTGCCGTCACCGCTTTGGTTTTATTCAAGAATGGTCGGCCCAATAAAGCGTTGTATGGCCAGTTCTCTGTATCCACCACCACAAAGTCGAGTAGTACAGTTTTTTGGCAAGGTGTCGTCCCAATCTTCACGGGTAATTTCACTGTTCCTAGCGACCTTACCTCGACTCCCCCAAATCCTCTATTGATGAGGTCGTTTGTGTACTCAACAAAATAGTAATAATATAGATTTTTGGTTGATTCTTGAAAACTCTTTTAAATCCACTTAATCCTTTTAAAATGTGATTTGATAGCAAAATAGTGAGCAAGTTCGTTCCACAGGGAATGGAGTGTTAATAGATAAATTGACTAATCTTATAACAATAAAATAAATCATAGTGTTTGATAGATGTGTGGTTTCTAAAACCACCAATGCTAAACTACTCAAATGAAAATATACAAAAATGTTATGAAAAATAGAATACTCAACACCTTGATAAGAATTTTGATAAAATCAATTAATGAGATAGCTAAGGAATAGATTGATTAACAATTGAATGTGGGTAAGCTAATCTAGCTTCATTAATGCACCAATCTCATTATGTTAACCACTTAAAGGCTTAGATTAGTGGGGTTGATATACCCACCACTAATCTATCCTAATCAATGGGTTCTTAATCACACAAGGATTGTCAATCCACATATGAGTATATAACAAATTATTCCACTCAAGATAGCAATTAACAAGTGATATACAAGTTAATTATAATGAATGAAATCTAATTAATTTGAATGAATAGAACACATAAGAGATTCATTACAAGCTAAGCTAAACCCACAACCAAATGATCCTCAAATCTATCCCCTAGATTAGGGGTTTAGTTACACATATTTGCAATAAATGAAAAGAAGTAAAATATAAGGAAATAACCCTTGGGTCACCTTCTTTAGGCTTGATCCTTCTTCTCCTCTATGCTCCTAAATGCAAGGAATGGAGGTTGATGATATGTCTTGGAATGTGGGTGTTTTGGTGGAAAGTTACTAAGGATTTTGTTAACCGCCAAAATTGGCGAGGGACCAAGGAATAATTTTCCACCTTAACACAAGAAGCAGGTGCGGACACAATCCGGTTACCACGACAGAGTGGAGCCTGACTGGCCCCAAATATGAACCTCCTTCAGCGGGATCCACCCCGCCTGCGTCTATACCCGCAGCGAGGTCCAACCCCGTCATACCCTGGTCTCTCATAAACCCTGCAGCACCCCGACACGGAGTTCCACTGAGCGTCCCACTATAATACTAGCTAGATATCCCCCAACTCCACCAGTTGAATGCCTACTGGCTCGCACTTCCTGGTATAACTAGCTCGCCAAGCAGGAAGATACCGGGCAGCAAGAGTCTCATATCATAAACTAAAAACTCCATAAAAGATTCATAAAAACGCTGTCGTACAGAGGAGAAGTACACTTTCCCGCCAGAGAGTCCTATTTCGAGTAGGTAAATATAGTAAGAATCCTACTAGGAAGGTAACAATTTGATCACGAGATTGACTCTTCCTAGGAAGGAAAGACTAGATTCTGCAAGTAAAGCTCCGAAATCATCTCCTAGATTATCTCCGAGAAAGAAGAGGATCCTGCATTGGCCAAACCCTAAACCGAGATTTTAGGAGTGCATGGCAAGCAGGGAAGACCTATATATACAACAGTTTCAAGAAAAAATAGAGGGACGACGGATCGAGAGACTACTTATCGACAGGCACAGTTCTTCCACCATCACCATCTCCGTCGCCGAGGCTATGATATATACTCCATTGTAATCTAAATCAGAAATTAGTCCATGTATTGTAATGAAAAGAGATAAGCCAGAAAAACTTATTGTTGATTAGTTTGATATACATTATTTAGCTCCGGTTTCGATAGGGATTTAATCGGTATCGAACTACTTGATACCCCTCCGACCAGGGTCAGTCTTGATCTTGGTCCCTTTAAAGTTGTTATTTGGGAATCCTATCTCGATAACGATTTTCAGGTAACACTTTTGGCGCCGTCTGTGGGAAACATTATCCCAACCATCATTCAAAAAGCGATTTTCTTCCATCTGAAAAATATCCGGAATGAGACTCTGATCCTCCCAGGGTCACCCGGAGCCATCAGGACTTCAGTCCCTTGCTTCCACTGAAAGAGCCCAGAGACGGGGTAAGGGCACTAGGAACGAGAATCCTCCGCTGGTGCCCCCACCAGCTATAGGCCTTGTCCCTCAAGACCCCGTTGGGGAAGAAGCCAACCGGGATGTCTTAGAACAGCACGCCGCAGCCTACGTAGAAGCAGTCCGACTCCGGATGATAGCTCAGGGGATTCCCTTTGAAGCAACCAGGGTCCTAGGGGATGCTGGCCCAAGTGCCAGGGCACCTGTTTTTGACCGTTTGGGTCCACCCCTCTTAGTCCGACAGGCAGAACTCAGACTCAGGCTAGTGAAGTCCGCAATCGAGGTTCCTCCAAGGAAGGTCCAGTCTCCACCAAAACCAAGAGCCAAGGAGAGGGATCCGCATCCTGACTCAGAGGGAAGCGCCAAATCCCGAAAGAGTACCAAAGAAAAGCGTCAAAGAGCTAAGCGAAAGGAGGTAGTCCTGGACTCAGATTCATCAGATGAGGAAATTTCAGCAGCCCAGTCTAGAACCAAGAAGTCTCAACGCCTGGAGGATCAGATGATGAAGATGGCAAAGGAGTTGGAGCAGCTGAAGAAGGGAAAGCATCAAGGTAGTCAGAAAAACCCCCTGGGTGAGATGAACACACCATTTTCCAAAAGGGTGAGAGAAGCAGGATTGCCTCCTAAATTCAGGATGCCTTCGAAAAAGTATTCCGGAACCGAGGATCCCGTCAGCCACTTAGAAAGCTTCGTCCACCAGATGGAGGTTCAGAGTGCAACCAGGATTGCCATGTGTAGGATGTTCCCCTCAACCCTGACGGACTGTGCCAAGACATGGTTCAGAAATAAAGGACAGCCGATCAGTAATCGACGCGCAGCCGATTATAACGGACAAAATAAAGATTTCCCCCTTCTAGGTGGAAACCTAATCAGACAAGGAAATAAGTGGATAAAGTGGAAAATCCTTCAAGCAACGAAAAGATCCTGACCCCGACCCCGACAAAGCATCGGTGTCCAAGTCAGGGGGGACTTCTGTTAACCGCCAAAATTGGCGAGGGACCAAGGAATAATTTTCCACCTTAACACAAGAAGCAGGTGCGGACACAATCCGGTTACCACGACAGAGTGGAGCCTGACTGGCCCCAAATATGAACCTCCTTCAGCGGGATCCACCCCGCCTGCGTCTATACCCGCAGCGAGGTCCAACCCCGTCATACCCTGGTCTCTCATAAACCCTGCAGCACCCCGACACGGAGTTCCACTGAGCGTCCCACTATAATACTAGCTAGATATCCCCCAACTCCACCAGTTGAATGCCTACTGGCTCGCACTTCCTGGTATAACTAGCCCGCCAAGCAGGAAGATACCGGGCAGCAAGAGTCTCATATCATAAACTAAAAACTCCATAAAAGATTCATAAAAACGCTGTCGTACAGAGGAGAAGTACACTTTCCCGCCAGAGAGTCCTATTTCGAGTAGGTAAATATAGTAAGAATCCTACTAGGAAGGTAACAATTTGATCACGAGATTGACTCTTCCTAGGAAGGAAAGACTAGATTCTGCAAGTAAAGCTCCGAAATCATCTCCTAGATTATCTCCGAGAAAGAAGAGGATCCTGCATTGGCCAAACCCTAAACCGAGATTTTAGGAGTGCATGGCAAGCAGGCAAGACCTATATATACAACAGTTTCAAGAAAAAATAGAGGGACGACGGATCGAGAGAC
The DNA here is from genome assembly GCA_954870605.1 of Acer campestre. NCBI lineage: Eukaryota > Viridiplantae > Streptophyta > Magnoliopsida > Sapindales > Sapindaceae > Acer > Acer campestre. Next base: position 19,909,473 of record OX940809.1, read on the forward strand.
TACTTATCGACAGGTACAGTTCTTCCACCATCACCATCTCTGTCGCCGAGGCTATGATATATACTCCATTGTAATCCAAATCAGAAATTAGTCCATGTATTGTAATGAAAAGAGATAAGCCAGAAAAACTTATTGTTGATTAGTTTGATATACATTATTTAGCTCCGGTTTCGATAGGGATTTAATCGGTATCGAACTACTTGATACCCCTCCGACCAGGGCCAGTCTTGATCTTGGTCCCTTTAAAGTTGTTATTTGGGAATCCTATCTCGATAACGATTTTCAGGTAACATATTTTGGTGAAGAAATGGTGGGATGAGGAATGATGAAGTGAAGTAATCAAGGTTTTATGTTGAGGGTTGGATGGATTAGATGAGTTCAAGAAGAGAAATGGAAGATGATGAATAATGTGCCATGGATGATGATCTAGATCTGAAAGTGAGTTCTCTGAATTTTCTCTCTGATTTTCGATGCTCTGAAGATGGAGGGACGCTCCATATATATACACACTCTTGGACATGTACTGATAACTGCTTGATTCGCTGAGATGGAGCCTTGGTCGCTGCTTGGTCGCCATGGCGACCCTGGTGCGTAAAACGGTTAGATGAGAAAGTCGCTTCGAAAACCATCTTTCTCGCTATTTGGCAAGTGGCGACCATGACCATTTTGTGTAGAGGTCGCCACTTGCAACCTCTAGGTCGCCATGGCGACCTCAAGTGGCGACCCTAGAAAAGTGAGGAGGTCGCCACTTGTGCCATCAAGGTGGCAATGGCGACTCTAAGTGGCGACCATGCCTTGAGTGCACTAGGTCGCCACTTGCAAGGGAGGTCGCCATGGCCACCCCCAAGTGGCAACCCCACCTGGTTGTTTTTGGGACTTTCTGTCGCCATAGCGCTCAAGTGGCGCCCAAGTAGCGACCTTCTGATGCTTTTGGAGAATCCTCTGTCGCCATGGCGCTCTTGTAGCGACCTCTCATGTCCAAGTGGCGAAAATGCCCTGTTTCTTCCCATTTGTGAGACATTTTCGCACAAGTCCTCCACTTTCATCTCAATTGCTTCTGAAACCTAATAAAACCTGAAACACTCAATTTTAACACATTAAACACGGGGAAATGCCCGAGAATCAAGCTAAAAGAATCGGAAATTAGGGCCAAAATCATACCAATTTTGGCTTGATCATCTATGGGGCGTGGGAAACGGCTGTAGGTCTTTTCTATCTAACCTCAGCTGGTCATATACTTCTGCACTTAGAATATCTGCTGAACTCCCATTGTCAATTAGAATTCGATGAACCTCTCTATGACCGATCCGCGCGCCGATTACTAGTGCGTCATTTGGCTTAACATCTACTCCATGTGAGTCGGCTTCTGTGAATATGATCGGGTCCCATCCCTCTTTGATTCATTTCGGGTCGGGTTCAATGGAATTGACATCCAGGTCTCTTCGTGCCTCCATGGCTTCCCGGATTTCCTGAGTTCTTTCCCTGTTACTCTTGCCAGTTGCCGGTCCTCCAAAGATGGTGTTAATTGCTCCTTCATCCTCAGCTTTCTTTGGACTGAACTTTCTTGCCCGTCCGTCCTCCTGGCTATCCTTCTATCCATCCGTCCTGTCCACCTTTTTGAGGACAATGTCTTTCAGGTGTCCTTCCCTGATGAGGGTTTCGATGTGGTCCTTTAATTGGAAACACTTGGATGTCTCGTGCCCGTTCTCCTTATGGAAACAGCAATATTTGGTGGTGCCCCTTCGAGCATATGTTGACTGCCTAGGCGGTTCTTTTGACATGTTCTTCTCTTCTAGGATTGCCAAGATTTCGCCTTGATCTTTCTTTAGTAGGGTGTAATTTGTATATCTGCCTTGGAACTTCTGCCGCGGTTGATCGGTTTTCGGGTCGTATGCTCGCCGACCATCCCGACCATCCCGTGCTTTGTTCTTCTGTTTGTCTCCTTTGGCGTCGAGCGCCTTTGTTTGGTATTTGGTTTTGGATCCCTCTGGGCAACCGCCGTGCACGAAGTAACCTCCTGTGGCAATTTCTTCCTCTTCAGCCAGGGCGTACCCCCCTGCCATGTCCATCATATCAGCGTAACTGGTTAATCGGGCTCTTCTGAGGACAAACGACAATTGGCCATTCTGAAGGTTGTTGATGAACGCAGCAATTATTGCTTCATCATTTGCACTCCCAATCTCGGATACTTCCTGACCAAATCTCCCCAGATATTTCTTTAGCGACTCATCCTTTCCCTGTCTCAGTTGGGATAAGTGAGCTACCGATTTTTTCCTATGCACATACCCGAGGAACTGCCTTGAGAAAGCTTTGCTCAGCTCGCCAAAGCTGCTTATGCTTGCTGCTGGTAATCTACCAAACCACCGGGAGCCTAGATCTCCAAGAGTCTAAGGAAAATTTAAACATAGCAGTGCGTCATTGTGGACATATTGTGCCATAGCACTCCTATATCTCCGGACGTGTTCTTTTGGATCGGTATCTTTCTTGAACAGCTCCACGTGTGGCATCCTGAATCTCTCCGGGAAAGGTGTCCTCAGGACCCCATTAGTGAAAGGGCTCCCGGATTCGTCATCCGACAGCTCATTGTGCCCATATCGCCTAACTAAAGCATCCATTTGTCAGCGATTGTTCTGAACTTCCCGGGTCAGACTCTGTATGAGTATATCTCTGTCTCCTTCTGGTTCTCCTATCGCATTGAAATTTTGACTTATGGTCAGTTTTTGACCCCTTTCCTCCGGATTCAACTCTCTGCGATCTCGGTTTAGGCCATGCAACCGAACTGTGCCCCTTTGACGCTTGCGACGATGATTCTGTTCACTTTCTTCCGAGGATGAGGACCGGTCTCTCTGGTGACTGCACCTCTTTGGGTGATCTCGATTTACAACTATCCGACCTTGATCATAACCCTTGTTAGAATCATTCCCCTCTCTATGCTCCCTACTCCTCCCGTTCACTCTTTCGGATAATATCTCTGGTCTACCTGTAGGATCTCGTCTGGTTTTTAAGGGTGCATCAGGCGTTGGTATCACTATGCAGAACGCAATCTCGCGGCCTGCTGGTTTGGGGCGGACAGACTGTGAGGCGACATCAAACCTCCCGTGGTGGAAAGGTCAACTCCTTGCTTTGCTGCGTCTGATATAAGTTGTTGCAGAGAAGCATGAAATCGTTGCACGATTTCTTCATTAGTTGTGGGGAAACGTTGAATACCAGCTAGGACGGCTGACTGGTCTGCCGTCGTTAGCGTGGTGTCATCTTCCAGCTCGTTACTTGGCACGCCTTGACTGTACCTGGAATCACTACCATCTCCTTCGCCAGCCATTGTTGTCACAAATTTCCGGGTCCCCCTCCTTCTAGCGCCAATTGTTGACGGTGATTTTTAGTGGTCACCGAGTCAATGATTTACTTATGAATTGCTATAATTAATGAACTAGAATGATTAAAACCAAAAGAAATAACTATAAATAACAAGCAATTACGTGGTAAAACTCCAAGGATCGGAGAAACATCCACGGTTTGTTGCCTAAGCAACGAAGCCAAATTCACTATGAAGAATGATTACAAGAATATTGCACTACAATCTCTCTCAAGCTATTTCTCTAGTACCTCCTTCTTTTTACGTAAAGAAGGGGTATTTATACATGTTAATTAGGGTTTGGTATGTGGTGCCCTAATTGTGTGTTCTAATCCTAAACGGATTCGAATTCTCTTTCTTTTGTATATTTCCTGATTTGGTTGATGATCGAACCAAAATTGGTATGATTTTGGCCCCTCTTTCCTTCTCCTTTTGTTTGATTCTTGGGCATTATTCTGTGATTTAATGGTGTAAATTAAGTGTTTTCAGGAATTTATATAATTCAGGGGCATTGGAGTAATTTTGGTAAAATAGGGGCAAAAGTGTAAAATATGGAGGAAGAATTGAAGTTATCGTGATTAAAGAAGAGAACAGGGGCCGAATTGCAATTGACCAGGAGTGTTGCCACGTCAGCAGGCTAAACGGTGCGTTTTGCTGTGGTGAATGAGTGTGGGCTGCTAAGGGCACCCACGCCCATGTCCTTGTGCACCCACGCAGGCCAAGTCAACAGCCCAAGTCAACAGGCCCAAGTCACACGGTCCAAACCACTGCTCAAAACGGTGGCGTTTTGTTTAATGAAGAAAGTCTGATTTTTGGGCCTGGTGAGTGGCCCAAATGCAAGCCCAACGCGCGCCCAATTGCTGCACACCCAAACCTGATCCATCAGCTGTGTACAGCCCATTCCATTTCTAAATACACCCCCATTTTAGGCAAATCAAGTGCTGCTGCGTGCACCCCTAACCCTTGCTGTTTGCACCCCAACTATTCATCATCTTCTTCATTTCTCACGAGCAGCTGAAGCATTCATGACCCCAAACCCTACCATGCGCCGCCGGTCGGTTGACCCCTCTTTCCGACCTACCGTCGGCCAATTCCGGTGGCAAATCGACGGCAAGATCAGCGGCTGTCCGGTCGTTCCACTTCCGGCCGCTCAAATGGCCGGATTCCGGCAGCCCTCTCATGCCCAAAAATACCCTTGGTCGCCCCAAGTCCCAAAACGCGTAAATCGAGGTCGCGGTTTGTATTCCGAGGTCGCCATGGCGACAGGGAGTTGTTTTGACACCTGATTGCTTCGCCATTTGCATTCCAAGCTCGCCATGAACGCCAAACAGCGACCTCCCTTGCTGTACATTTCTGATTGGTGGGGAAAATTACACAATGACCCCCTCTGTTGGACTAAATGGTAATTTGCCATGGTCAGGGGTGTTTTGGTAATTTTCCACCCGAGACCTAATTTGAAAATCCTATAAATTCATCACATTTTTCCTCTTTTGGACAACTCTTGACCACCAAGAAACCTCCTTTCTCCACCATTCCTTTTCTCTCCATTTTCTCTCCTACCTAAACTTAACATCTAGATTACCTCCCCAAATCATTCCTTTTCTTCCCATCTTCTCCACAAATCTCCTTAGTCACTTCCCATTTGACTCCACCTATCTAGACATATCCTCATCATCCACTCTTCACACAAGGAGCAATCAAAGGCAAGGAAAGGATCAAGCTTACAAAAGGTGGCCCATGGGTGATTTCCTAATCTTTTACTTGCCTTCCCTTTGATTGTAATATGTGTAATTAAATCCCCTTTCTAGGGTTTTGATGTGAGAACATTTGGATTGGGATTTGCTTAAGCTTTAATATATTTTTAATTTCTATTTGTGTTCTATTCATTTTATAATTAGATTCTTTGCATTATGTAATTGACATGTATACCCACTAGTTGATTATAATCTTGCTTAGGATAATTTGTTATATAATCTTGATTGGATTGACAACCTTGATGGATTGAGAACATAGTGAATAGGATAGATTGTCGGAGGGTATATCAACCACGATAATCTAAGCCGTTAATTGTAACAAACCGATCCCGCCGTGACCCCCTTTCCTTAATCGGTTAGGCATTGCGGTGGGAAGTTGTTTAAGGTTCATAGTGATGGCCTAAACACATTCTAGGAATCAATTGGTTAACATTTACGAGATTCGTTCATTAAGGTAGCTTGATAAGCACTTCCCGGTAATTCATTTGTAATCCCATTAATTCCCTAGCTATTCTCTTAATTGTTAATTCCATTTATCTTATCTAGATTTGTTAAGTATTCTTTTATTAGTTTATTAGGTTTATTTTTCATGTATGTTTGATGGCTTGACAACCCATTCACTCATCCATTTTTTTATGATTTTTTTTATTGCATATAGATTAGTTAATTTATTCAACTAATCACCTTAATTCCCTGTGGAACGAATCCCACTTGCCACTTTACTAAATTTCTATCTAAGTGGTGAAAATCGGTTTTCTAAACGAACACATCTAAATATCATTTTGTTGAGTACACAAACGACGCTCATCAAAATTGGCGCCGCTGCCGGGGAATTAAAGCGGTTGTTGAATCAATTAACTTTTCTTTGTTTAGGTTTTATTAATTTTTAGTCTTTTAGTTGTTTTTAGTCTTTTAGTTTCTTTTTACTTCTTTGGTAGTTTTTGTTTCTTTTGTTTCAGGATTCTATGGATTTCTTCATGCAAAATCAAGGGCCTAGCTACGAGACTCATGGGAATAGCTTCAATGCGGATTGGTGGATGAACCAAGATTCCTTCTCATCATGCCAATCAAATGCCATAGATGATGAGAGGAAAAATTTCATGGAGGATCACTTTCGGGAGATTGAGAGCATCCAAGCTTCTCAACGAAAGGCCATGGAGTTATTCCAATCCGCACAACGAGCACATGAGGAGAGGATGTCCAACCATGTGATCCCTAGTTGGCCGGATCAATCAATAGAATCGGATTATCCCAAGCAAGGGAGGACGAGGAGCCGTGTGCATGCTCTTGTGCAAGTATTTGAGAAGAATGCGGAAGTTGAGGAAGAACCGCCAAGGAACCAAGAGCAAGGCACGAAATTGGAAGAAAGATTAGCTTTGCTTCAAGAGAGATTGGTGGAAACCTCCCAAGGGAAGAAAGAATTGGAAAGAAAATTACAACTCGCGATGAAGGAGTTAGAAGACAAGGAGGCCTTAGGAAAGGTGAAGATTGAAGAGCTTGAAGGGAAAAATGAGAAGCTCACTCTTGAAGTAAACATGCTCAAAGAAGAAAAAGCTACCTTATGGAGGAAGGTAGGAGAAGTCTCCAACAAGAACAAGGAGTTGGAAATACAAGTTGGGAGACTTGAAGTTGAGAGGAATTCCACATCAAAGGAATTCGAAGACCTTGCAAGGCTATTTGAAGAATTCGAAGAAGAGTGTGCAAGGAAGACAAGAAAGATGCTTATGGAAGTGGAGCGGAAGGAAAAAGCTTTGGAAGAAACGAAGGAGGCACTTGGTAGGAAGGATGAAGCCCTCAAGATGGCAAGAGTGAAGGAGTGTGACTACATTGTCTATGTAGACAAGGTGGAAAAAGAGGTCAAAGAGCTACAATTGAAGCAACATCAAAGGCCACATAGTCACCAACTAAGAGGGAGTTTTCTTAACCATCCTCCTATTTGCTATTTTTGTTTTCAAAAAGGGCACTTCAAAGCTCATTGTTTTAAATTCCATAAGCATGAAAAATTGAAAAAGTCTAGGAATAGGAAGAGTACACCTAGAGTCAAGCAAATTTGGGTAAGAAAAGACTTGGTTGAACAAGTTAGACCCAAAAGAAAAGAAAAGGGGAAATTAACTCAACTTGTTTGGGTTGTGAAAAAGAACATATTTCCAAACTTGATAAAACCTCCTTTAGTTGATGACACCCCTAGCACATGTACATAATTTTGAAAATTCTTTTTGTGCATTTTATTTTTTATGCTTTATTTGTTTAGTTAATTTCTTTTGAATAAATGGTGTTCCAAACTCTTGTTGGCAATTACATGTATTGATTATATTTTGCCGGAACTTTCTAATGTGTTTAGTGTTTGTGTAGATTTTCTATTGCTTCTTAAGGAAGCAAATGTGTGTTGCTTGTGCGGCAAGGCAAGGTTCTTTATCTCTTGGGAAGAAACAAAGACAACTTGCAAGTCTTGGAGGGACAAGCAAGCCAAGAGTGCTCATAAAAAGGGCGAGGACCTTATCTTAAGGAAGCAACATTGTGAGAGTTCGAGGTGCGGGAGCACCATGCCACGTCTTGCCTAGACGTTAAATCGTGCGCTTGGTGGGAGGCAACCCACTTAGGTACATTTCTTTCCTAGTTTAAATTTTGTTTTTGTCTTTATTTTATTTTTGCTTAGAATAAGGTTGTGAGTTGTTTGTGATAGTGGATTTAGGCTTTGATGATCATATTTTATCCACATGGATTGTGATGATAATTCTTGATGAGCTTGCATTGATATATCTCTTGAGTTGATTAGGAGCATATAGGATATTCTTGAGCCACTTGATTTAAATATTTGGGATAATTTTTAAATGGACATTGAAATGTGTTTTTAAACTCTTTGATTGAGGATGTGTTGCGCCGAACTTACCGGTATATGCCCCAAAGACATTGAGGACAATGTCTAATTTAGGTTTGGGGGTGTGTGCGCAACATCGTCTCTTGTTTGCAATTGTGTGCAAAAACATTTTGAGCCTAAAAATTTTCAAAATTTTCGAAAATCTTGTGAAAATGCCATGCTTGAGCATACTTTGCTTGTTGAGATTGTGCCGTTGTGTGTGCAAGTGAGGAATTGTGTATCTTTGCCTTGCTTAGTTTAGATTAACTTCATGCCATTTAGGGTTGTATTGCTCAAAGCGCGCTAGTTCTTTTCTCTTGATGTTGGAGTGAATATTCAATTGTGCTTGAAGGTTAGGAATTAATAGTGGAGACTTCCCGTGAGGGTCACAAACACGGCCTAAAAAGCGTGTTTTGAGGGAAAGTTTTCACTCTTTAAACACTCATTCAAACACACATGTTATGCATATTTAAAATGTCTCATTCACACTTAAATGTTGTTTTCCATAGAACATATGGACTGCTTGTGGATGCCTTGATTGACTTTGTGGACAAACCTTTAGAAATGATTTTAGGCAATGCATGTGAAAACCACCAAATTGGCCTAAATACTTCCTATCCCTCTAATGTGTGTGCTCCATAGCCCATTTGAAGCCAAACACAATTAAGCTTTTCATTCATGAACCACATCAACATGAAACCATATAGCCTAAACACTAGACTTACCTTGTACCAAATGGTTTGCTAAGGCTTAGGGGTTGAATGTAAGCTTTGAGGAGTATCAAAATGTAAGGTGTGTACTTAGGCAAATATGTATGTGCAAACACATGAAAAAAAGATGAAATGCAATGCTTGAAAAGAAAAAGAAAAGACAAGCAAAGAAAAGAAAAGAAAAGCATAGCAAAAGAAAGAAAAAGAAAAAGAAAAAGAAAATGATGAATGAGGCACAAAATGCCTAGATCAATTATGTGAAATTAAATAAGCTACTCAATGAAAATTAAGAGTAGAAAAAATTGCACAAAGTAAATTGTAAGCCTAGACGCCTAAGTGTGGAATATGCAAGTTGTAATGAGTATGTTGTGCTTAATTAGAATGTATGCCTTAGTGTGACCATTGGGTGTTTGAAATCCATTTTTCGTATTTATTGACTCACCATTCACCTTTGGCCTCATTACAACCAAATGAAAAGACCTATTTGATCTTTAGGGATGTCCACATTGAAAATTTGGGTTGATGCATGTTCTTTCCGTTCATGGTTTTCAATTCCATTCATGAGACAAATTTTTAGAAATTGTGTTTTTAAATAATCATGTGCAATTATATTTGATATTTTGAGCATAAACTCATATTGCATATGGATTGTGAGTGAAGCCTAGGAATCCGTGTGAAAATGAGAGAATCCGGTGAGGATTAGATGTCGAGGCGAATTACATTCTTTTCCTAATAGCACTTTAGTTTTGAAGCTTAAGCATCTTGAATGTGGAATCGCGTTGCGTGCAATGTGTACTTAGAGTGGCATGTCTTTAATCTTTATTTAGCATATCTTACATGCATTATTTTCTAATGAGCACAACGTTGGTTTAATCTCTTCATTTTTGGTTTTGCAAGTCGAAATATTGGCTTTTGAGTCTTTTGCAAAGAGTTGGTGCTTTATTGTGATTATTTGATTTTTAGATACATGTCCATTGTGTGCTTATGTTTGTTTTGCTCGAGGACGAGCAAAAGATAGGTTTGGGGGTATTTGATCGAACCAAAATTGGTATGATTTTGGCCCCTCTTTCCTTCTCCTTTTGTTTGATTCTTGGGCATTATTCTGTGATTTAATGGTGTAAATTAAGTGTTTTCAGGAATTTATAGAATTCAGGGGCATTGGAGTAATTTTGGTAAAATAGGGGCAAAAGTGTAAAATATGGAGGAAGAATTGAAGTTATCGTGATTAAAGAAGAGAACAGGGGCCGAATTGCAATTGACCAGGAGTGTTGCCACGTCAGCAGGCTAAACGGTGCGTTTTGCTGTGGTGAATGAGTGTGGGCTGCTAAGGGCACCCACGCCCATGTCCTTGTGCACCCACGCAGGCCAAGTCAACAGCCCAAGTCAACAGGCCCAAGTCACACGGTCCAAACCACTGCTCAAAACGGTGGCGTTTTGTTTAATGAAGAAAGTCTGATTTTTGGGCCTGGTGAGTGGCCCAAATGCAAGCCCAACGCGCGCCCAATTGCTGCACACCCAAACCTGATCCATCAGCTGTGTACAGCCCATTCCATTTCTAAATACACCCCCATTTTAGGCAAATCAAGTGCTGCTGCGTGCACCCCTAACCCTTGCTGTTTGCACCCCAACTATTCATCATCTTCTTCATTTCTCACGAGCAGCTGAAGCATTCATGACCCCAAACCCTACCATGCGCCGCCGGTCGGTTGACCCCTCTTTCCGACCTACCGTCGGCCAATTCCGGTGGCAAATCGACGGCAAGATCAGCGGCTGTCCGGTCGTTCCACTTCCGGCCGCTCAAATGGCCGGATTCCGGCAGCCCTCTCATGCCCAAAAATACCCTTGGTCGCCCCAAGTCCCAAAACGCGTAAATCGAGGTCGCGGTTTGTATTCCGAGGTCGCCATGGCGACAGGGAGTTGTTTTGACACCTGATTGCTTCGCCATTTGCATTCCAAGCTCGCCATGAACGCCAAACAGCGACCTCCCTTGCTGTACATTTCTGATTGGTGGGGAAAATTACACAATGACCCCCTCTGTTGGACTAAATGGTAATTTGCCATGGTCAGGGGTGTTTTGGTAATTTTCCACCCGAGACCTAATTTGAAAATTCTATAAATTCATCACATTTTTCCTCTTTTGGACAACTCTTGACCACCAAGAAACCTCCTTTCTCCACCATTCCTTTTCTCTCCATTTTCTCTCCTACCTAAACTTAACATCTAGATTACCTCCCCAAATCATTCCTTTTCTTCCCATCTTCTCCACAAATCTCCTTAGTCACTTCCCATTTGACTCCACCTATCTAGACATATCCTCATCATCCACTCTTCACACAAGGAGCAATCAAAGGCAAGGAAAGGATCAAGCTTACAAAAGGTGGCCCATGGGTGATTTCCTAATCTTTTACTTGCCTTCCCTTTGATTGTAATATGTGTAATTAAATCCCCTTTCTAGGGTTTTGATGTGAGAACATTTGGATTGGGATTTGCTTAAGCTTTAATATATTTTTAATTTCTATTTGTGTTCTATTCATTTTATAATTAGATTCTTTGCATTATGTAATTGACATGTATACCCACTAGTTGATTATAATCTTGCTTAGGATAATTTGTTATATAATCTTGATTGGATTGACAACCTTGATGGATTGAGAACATAGTGAATAGGATAGATTGTCGGAGGGTATATCAACCACGATAATCTAAGCCGTTAATTGTAACAAACCGATCCCGCCGTGACCCCCTTTCCTTAATCGGTTAGGCATTGCGGTGGGAAGTTGTTTAAGGTTCATAGTGATGGCCTAAACACATTCTAGGAATCAATTGGTTAACATTTACGAGATTCGTTCATTAAGGTAGCTTGATAAGCACTTCCCGGTAATTCATTTGTAATCCCATTAATTCCCTAGCTATTCTCTTAATTGTTAATTCCATTTATCTTATCTAGATTTGTTAAGTATTCTTTTATTAGTTTATTAGGTTTATTTTTCATGTATGTTTGATGGCTTGACAACCCATTCACTCATCCATTTTTTTATGATTTTTTTTATTGCATATAGATTAGTTAATTTATTCAACTAATCACCTTAATTCCCTGTGGAACGAATCCCACTTGCCACTTTACTAAATTTCTATCTAAGTGGTGAAAATCGGTTTTCTAAACGAACACATCTAAATATCATTTTGTTGAGTACACAAACGACGCTCATCAGTTGAATCCAAGTCTGACTCTGATTCTTCCTCTTTTATTTAAGGAAAAATCTACCTGTTTCCTTATTTGAACTCTGCAGCCACGTTGTTGCTTATCATGGAGTTGCTAGCCGCTGATTACGCCCTGTGTTTTGAATGTAGATGCTGATGACTATCTGTTATCACTGATTCCCTACTATGCCCGAGTATTTGCCCGAGTAAGGTTTGTTGCCCGAGCAGCTTATCTTTGCTGGTGGTCGGGCAACTTACTCTTTTCCCGAACAGGTTCTCGTGGGGGATTTCTTGCTCGGTTAGTTGACTTGTCTTGACCCCTGCTTACGTGGCTTCATATAGTGATGACGTGTCTGCCACGACTATTTTTACCTACAACACCTTACTTGAACTCTGAACAGCCACACCGTTGCTTATCGTGGAGACGCTGGTCGCTGATTATTTCCTGTGTTTTGAATATGAACGTTGGTGACTATCTGTATTATTGATTCCCGCGTATGCCCGAGTATGTGCCCGAGTAAGATTTACTGCCCGAGCTGATGGTCTTTGTTTGTGGTCGGGCGACTTACTCTTTTTCCGAGTAAGTCGTCGTGGGGGATTTTTTGCTCCATAAGTTGACTTATCTTGACTCCTGCTTGCATGGCCTTATACGGTGATGACGTGTCCGCCATGACTATTTTTACCTATAACACCTTCCATGCTGTTTTATTTAATGATTAAAAAAATCAAGGTTGGCAAAAATTAACATAAACTTGTCGTTAGTCAATTACTTTTGTGACATATATGGGAAAAGAGAATTAATTATAGGCATGACTAAAATATACAAGATTTTAAAACCATATTATTTTCAATAATGTTAAACATTCCACCTAAAATCTCACCATTTTCATCCCACTACATGTGGCATGTGAGGTGTCAAATTGTAAGTGGATATACATTAATGATGATTTATCTCTCCTACCCCATGTATCCACTCACCATTTGACACCTCACATGTCACATGTAGTGGGATGAAAAAGGTGGGATTTTAGGTGGGATGTGTAGCATTACTATATTATTTTTCATTAATTATATAAATTAAATTAATATTTAAGTAGCATATCAAAATTAGAAAAAAAAAAATCATAAGATAAGTTAAGATATTTTAAAAGATTCTATAAATCAAATCAATATTTAAATTGAATATTATAGTCAGTGAAGGGCTTAGCAGCCTTTTCCGAAAAGCTATGGTGTTGGGTTTGATAAAGGGAGTGGTTTTTGGGGATAATGATATTCACTTGACTCATTTACAATTTGCGGACGATACTATTATCTTCCTTAAACCGTGCTTGGAGTCCCTTTGGAATTATATGAGGATTTTAAGATGTTTTAAACTGTGTTCAGGGCTAAAAATAAATTTCCACAAATCTTGTGTGGTGAAAATAGGGAAAAATAGATCCAATGAAGAGGGATGGGCCGAGTACTTTGGTTGCAAAAACGAGAACCTTCCAATCTCTTATATTGGTTTCACTTCAGGAGGGAGACCTCGGTCCAAATTTTTCTGGAACTCTTTGATAAGTCGTCTAGAGAATAGGTTGGTGCCTTGGAAGATGAAGTTCTTAAATAAAGTGGGTAGATTGATCCTAATCAAAGTTGTCCTCTCAAGCATACATAATTACTTCTTGTTTGTGTTCAAATTGCCGGTAGGTGTGGCTAAGAAAATGGAGAAGATTCAACGGTCTTTCTTTTGGGGAGAAACATTGTTAAGAGAAAGATTCACGCGGTGGATTGGGAGACGATTTGTAGCAACAAGATAAATGGAGGTTTGGGTATAGGAAGAATGGGGGATTAAAATAAGAGTTTGCCAGCTAAGTGGGTGTGGAGGTTTGGCAAGGAGGAGTTAACTTTGTGGAAAAGGGTGTTATGTGCCAAGTATAAAGTGCTGATTAAGTCTATTTTTTGGGATTGGAAGGTTGCTAATTCTGCCTCCGACTTTGTAAAAGCAGTGAGTAGTCTTTTTGAGCATGGTTCTTTAACTAACAAAACTCTAAATGAGGGTTTGAAAACCATCTTAGATGATGGAATGCAGATAAAATTCTGGTCTGAATTGGGTGGGAAGGAAAGGTCTCTTATGACAGATTTTCCAAGAATATTTGCGTTGGCTACAAAGAAGGATGGTTTGGTTTTAGATTTTGGGGAATGGCAAGGTCAGACGTGGGTCTGGAAAGTTGTGTTACGTAGGCTTTTGTTTGACTAGGAAGTTGATCAATGGAGGGATTTTCTTGGAAGGCTAGAGAATTTTAAGCCTCGCGTCCTGTTTTCTGACTCGCTGTCCTGGTCTTTCTGCTCTAATGGCTATTTTTCCGTTGGATATTTCCGAAGATGTTTAGAGAATGCGTCGTCTGATTGGTTGGAGAAATCTTCGTTTATTTGGCAAGGTGTGTGCCCTCATAAGATTAAGATGTTTACGTGACAACTTTTGAGAGGAAGAATTATGGTGAAACAAGTCATGAATAGGTTTGGTTATAGTCCTAACATAGCCTTGGAATGCCCAATGTGAAACTCTGAAGTGGAGTCAGTGGATTATTTGTTTCTCCACTATAAATGGTCTGCTTAGGTTTGGAGTTGTTGTATGGTATGGTTGGATGTTTCTTAGTGTGCTAATAAGACGTTGCTGGAATGGGCTACTGGTTGGATAGGTATGTGTTTGAAATCTAGACAAGAAAGAGCTTGGAAATCCCTGTTCTTCGCAGCTGTGTGGACTATTTGGGATTCGAGAAATCAGGTGGTGTTCAAGGACAAAAAGGTGGAGGTTGCTTAGGGGGTTGATATGGTTAGGTTCAGGGGGACTAGGTGGTTCAAGCACATTGGGAGGGGAACCTCTGATTCTGTTACCTCTTTGTTGCTGGATATCAGTGAGCGATGCTCTGTTTCGACTCCTTCAAAAGTTGCTAAGATGGATGGTTGGACACCCCCCCTCAAGAGATGCCTTCAAGTTTAATGTTGACGGATCCGTAAGGGGGAATCTAGGGTTTGCTGGTACTGGTGGTGCTATGAGAGATCATAGTGGAAAGGTTGTGGGATCTTTCTCCAAATATATTGGTTTCGCTGATGCCAATTCAGCTGAGATCACAGTGATTCATCAAGCTTGCATACTATGTGTAGGGTCACCAAATTTGGTTGGTAAAGAGGTTATCATCATTAGTGATTCTATGACTGCTGTTTCTTGGGTTAATGGATCAAATTTTGGGAGTATAAATCATGTAAATTTAATTTATGATATTAAGAGTATGCTGCATTCTCTGGGAGGGACTGTGGTTGGCTATAATTCAAGATCTACAAACAACCTTGCGGATTGCTTGGCTAAGAGAACTTCGAGTAGGGACGGGGACTTTATAATATGGGAGGTTTTTTGATGTTTTTTCTGTTTTTACTGCCTTTGTGCTTGCCTGTGTGGTTGGGCAGTTTGTGTGTTTGGCGTGGGTTTTGCCGGTCTGTTTCCGGGATGTTTTTTCTGCATTTTTCTCCCCTTTGGGTTGTCTTGTTTTCTTGTTTTGGCTTTGTTGCCTTTAATAAATTGTGAGGTTCAAAAAAAATGTATATATTTAAATAGAATATTTAAGTATAGAAAGAAATGAAATAAGGTATAAATGATTTTAGAGGAGTGCTAGATACACTCTCTCAACCCACTCTCTATTCATATATTGACATGTGGATATCATTAATGTTTTTCACATTAGATTTATAGCCTTCATAAATGGAGAGTTTCTCTTTACAATCCACAAATTATCTATTTACACTCCAATTTTTTTCTTCTTATTAATGACAATTTTCACCTGAATTAAAATTACTAAATAAGATAAAATAAAAAAAAAAATCTAGA
This sequence comes from Acer campestre, assembly GCA_954870605.1. NCBI lineage: Eukaryota > Viridiplantae > Streptophyta > Magnoliopsida > Sapindales > Sapindaceae > Acer > Acer campestre. Next base: position 19,925,209 of record OX940809.1, read on the forward strand.
GACACTCCAAATTAATTAAATTATTAAAAAAAAAATTCTCTCTGATTGATAGTTAAAGAAAAAAAAAACTTATGAATATTTTTGGTTACTAACAGTTATATATATATATATATAAATTAAAAGTCAATTTTTTTTTAAAAAACTTGATTTATTGCAACTAGATTCAATTAAAATCAGAATTTCTAAGATTAATAAAAGAATTAAAGTTTTTCAGGCAATCACATACCTACAAAAGTAACAAAAAGCATTCTCATATTTTGTTTTGTTTTTTTTTTTAAAAAAAAACAAGGTGCTTGTTTTTTTTTTTTTTTTTTTTTTAATATAAATACATATATACGATTCTTAAAAATCAAGCTTATTCGTAAGGTTTTTTTTTTTTTTTTCTTAACTGTTAGTCTTGTTTGAGAAAGGATGGAGATAGAAGATTAGAGATATGTATTAGAGGAGAGAGTTTAATATGGTAATTAAAAATTTAGGAGAGAGTGTTTAATATGTAATATTTAATCTAATGATTTAGGAGAGATTTCTTTTTTTAATAATTTAATTCAAAAAAGATTACTCCTCAGATGAATTCAAAAGCTACGATGGTTCGTCCTAACTTTTATTAAAATAAAATGGAGTGTTATTAGAAATTTATTTTTTAAAATGAAGTGTCTTTAAAATAGGAGTACTAAAAGATAAAAAAAGATAATCTTTGAACAAAAGAAAGTGTCTTTAGAATTTTTTTTAAACTTAAATTTTGAGAATAAAGTGTCTTTAGAAAAGAAGTGTAAAAAAAAAAAAAAAAAAAAAAAAAAAGGATTATCAAAAGAAACTCTCTTATAAATAGCCTATTTTTTCATTTTATTTACAATGCAAACCAACAACTTATTTCCTAAATTGCTCTTTTTCTTTAACTTTAACATATTTTCATTTAATATCAATTTTTTTTAATATATGTATTGCTCATATATATCTATTTCTTTTTTACATCACTGGCTAACTTGATGGTTGTTGTATAAAATAAATAAATAAATAGTAAAACAATAGAGTTAAATAGTTTTAAAATATATTATAAAAAATTCATAATACAAAATCAGTAAAACTTAATATCTCTTTCTAAATTAAAAATAAAAAATAAAGAAAAAAAAATCTGTTGTTAAATAGACACTTACATATATTTTTTTTTATCTTGTTTTAATTTGACTTAATTTGTCTTTCAATCTAACCAGATTAATTTGTTTTTTTTTTTTAATCACGAGAGATTTTTTTTTTTTTTTTCCTTTTCATTAGCTAAATCTTGAAAGGTAAAGATTTTGGCTCAAACACAGAATTTTTTAATAATATATTTTAAAACTATTTAACTCTAATTTATTTCACTATTTATTTATTCTATACAACAACTATGAATTAGCTAGAGTTTGGTAATGAAAATTTGGTGAAAAGAAATATCTGAGCAATTCAATTTAGGACCGTACACTCAAGTAATAAAAGAAGTTGTATTGTCTTAAAAAAAACACACACCTTATATATATATATATATACAGATTTTCTATTATCAGTTCGAACTGACAATAAATATATTAGGACGAAGAATGTGGACCTGTGACCACAGGTCTGTGGTCCATATTCTTCGTCCTGATATATTTATTGTCAGTTCGAACTGATAATAGAAAGACTGTATATATGTGTGTGTGTCTATATATATATATATATATAAATATATAAGTTAAAGAAGAAGAGCAATCTAGGAAATTAAATACATTGTTGGTTTGTATTGTAAATAAAATGAAAAATGAGGCCATACCTGTGGTCCATATTCTTCGTCCTGATATATTTATTGTCAGTTCGAACTGATAATAGAAAGACTGTATATATGTGTGTGTGTCTATATATATATATATAAAGATATGTTAAAGAAGAAGAGCAATCTAGGAAATTAAATACATTGTTGGTTTGTATTGTAAATAAAATGAAAAATGAGGCCATTTATAAACGCTACAATTTTAATGTAAGAAAGTTAATGTCGTCCACGTATCATCGTATAAACAGAGAGTGTGTCGGGAGTAGACCTGACACGGTTCCGCGGTTCCGGTTCCAGTTCCAGCGGTTCTGAATCTTTTTTTTTTTTTTAATTACAAAATATTACATTTTATTTATAAAAAAATAAAATGTTAGAAATGACATTGTAGAGTATTGAGACATGACCCATAACCCTTTTCTAGGTAATTATATTCTCTCTTCCCTACTTCTTCTTTTTATATAGGTTAGGCATCTCATTCACTTCTCTATTTATCCAATGAGGGATAAATGAACTTTTAATATGGTTGTTTCTACATTATTGGAAGCTTTTTAACAAAGCTGAGAAGTAAACTTTTGGGGCTAGCTGTTCTAATAATTCACCTCAAATGAAATATGGGAAAAAAATGAAAAGTATTTCCAGCAGCTCCTGGAACGATGGCCGACTTTGTGGATCAATGGTTTTCACAAAAGTTCATCAACATGTTAGCCATGATGAAATTTTTTGTAAATATTATAAGTACAAGGCAAGATCAAACCAAATCCAAATCATTTGCACCTCATATGGTCAAAAGGGTCACAAATACATCAACTAAATATTCAAATCACGTCATGGCAATACACTTGGTGCATGTCCGGTGTTTCGACAACATTAGTATATGTATCTCAATGAATGAATGTTACAATATCTGATACTTGAAGCTCAGATAAGCTTCCAGATTACTAAAAGAAAAACTATATGATGAAAAAAATAAGCACCTGTTCCAGCAGCTCTCAATTATTGAAGCCCATTGTGGATATACATCTTTGGAAATCTCCAATTGTTGGTTCATGAACCCTACAGCTGCAATCACCTGACAGCAGCTCAAAATTAAATTAATGGTCTCTGTTATATTAAATTAAATTAATATCAAAAATTAAATTATGGTTGAGGTGAATTATTAGAATATTTTATAAAGCAGCTAGCCCCCAATGTTCACTTTTCAGCTTTGTTAAAAAGCTTCCAATATTGTAGAAAAAACCATACTAAAAGTTCATTTATTCCACATCTCACATTGGATAAGTAGAGAAGTGAATGAGATGTCTAACCTATATAAAAAAGAGGAGAAGGGAAGGGAAAACATAATTACTTGGATAAGGGTTATGAGCCTTGGCCGGTTCCTGGTTTGGTTCGACGGTTCAAACCACAACCTTGTCGGGTCTAGTTGGGAGAGTGGGTTGAGAGAGTGTATATAGCACTCCTCATGATTTTAATTTGATTTCATAAGGATAATAAGGATATTTTTTAAAAGGTTCATTAAATGTTGAAATAGATTATTTCATAATTACTTTCAAAAAATAACTATCACCTTCTTCTTTATCAATTAATCACTTATGAAAGTTTTACAAAACATAAATTTATGTCAAAATTATAAAATAATATGATTTTAACTTTTCAAAAGTAATCCTAACTAGCTCTGTGTTTCTGATTTGTGAATTCTAGTGTTTACTAATTTTCTGACGAATTAAGTTCTGTAAACCCCTCTTATTCAAAAAATAATAATAAGTTATGTGTACCTCACGCACACACAAATAAGGAATTTAGTTTTTGTTCTCTTCCCTAATTGAAAAGGGGAATTAAAGTATTTGTAATGAAATATCCCGACTTAAAATTAATAATAATAATAATAATAAACAAGTGTATTTATGTTTTATTATTCTCTTCTAGGTTTTTGTTCTCTGTTATTCTCTTATGTTCATGTTTTATTCATATCTCACTACAATTTATTTGATGACCATCGCAGATTTCTTGAATGTACATAAAATCTTATTGATGGGAAGTTAAAATAAAACAATGTGAACATTGGCCTTGAATTTGGAATATATATATATATATATTTAAATATATATATATATGTAAAATTACAGATTTTCTATTATCAGTTCGTCCTGACAATAAATATATCAGGACGAAGAATGTGGACCATTAGATTTACATAGTTTGACTCAAAGTGTATGCACTTGTCAAAACTTCTCCATAATCTGTGGTCCACATTCTTCGTCCTGATATATTTATTGTCAGGATGAACTGATAATAGAAAGACTATATAAATATAAATATAAATATATATATATATAATTTTTCTATTGTTAGTTCGTCCTGATATAAAATATATCAGGATGAAGAATGTGGACTATTAGATGTATATACTTTGAGTACTCAAAGTATATACACTTGTCAAAAGGGGGATTATCATTTGGGTCCCTATCTTCTTTTGAATTATCAATTTTTTAAACAAGTTTGCTTTTTTATCAAAACTTTCCCTAACTTTTGAAAAGTATATCAAATAGATCCTTTTGACTTTTTTTTTAACGGTCAAACATCACAGAATTGGTATAATGTCTATTTTGCCCCTGTATGCCTTATTAATGGCTGCAAAAGACTGTTTTACCCTCTAAAATTTAAAATTTAAACAATTTATCTTTAATTTTAAATTAAAGATATAAATAATACAATTTATAAAAAATATTTATATAATACATAAATATTTAACAAATGAAAAAAATTAAAGAAATATAATATAAATGTTATACTATATATAAACCACCACCATCTGATTTATAATCTGATTTATATTATATATAAACCACCACAATCGGAAATATTATATATATTATTTAACAAATGAAAAAAAAATAAAGAAATCTGATTTAATAATAATTAAAACAAAAAACCTAACCTAAACTCAAAAACCCAAATTTTATCTTCTCCTTCATCTTCTTCCCATCACCATCTTCTCCAAAACCCAAACCCTAGCCGCCACCACCACCACTCAAACACCAAACCCACCGAAATCACACCAATCTCCACCCCAACAAGCGTCGACCTTCTTCCTGCTGCTCACCAATGATCCCCTTCTCTTTTCCCTCGACAAAAGGATGGCCGCCATCGCGAGGTAAGGGTTTCACGGTTCTATTTCTTCCCCTCTTCACGGGGTAGTGGTGATTGTGGTTGTTGGTTTTGGTTTGGGGTGGCCTCTAGCAAAGAGATCGAACACCGATCTCTTCTCTGAGAAGAGATCGACAAATCAACTGGTGGGGTTGGTTGTTAGTGGTGGTCAGATTTGAGTGTTGAATATAGTTGATTTTACTTTGATTTTGGTTTTACTTTTAACCCCCTTTTTTTTTTTTTTTTTTTTTTTTTTTTCCAATTTTACTTTGATTCTAGTTGGATTTCAGTGGGGAGTTTCTTGGTTTCTTGGTTTCGGTTTCATTTTTTTGGTGGGGAGTTGGTTGGTTTCTTGGTTTCGAATTTTCTGATGGTGAGTTAGTTTATGGGTTTCGGTTTCAGTGTGGTACGTGGTGGTTTCCGATTTTCTGGGTGATGGTTTTGGTGCCTTCTGAGTTTCAGTTTCTGGGTGTAGGGGTGGAGGTGTTGGTAGTCTAAGGGAACTGGTGGGAAATGGGTGATGAGGTTCCTGGATTTCTGGAAATTTGTGGTGGTCTATGGGGTTTCCAGTTTGGTGATTGAGATGGATAGTTGTGGGTTCTTGGATTTTTTTTTTTACTTTGCTGCTATGGATTTGGTGGTGGTTATGTGGTTCGATTGTGGGGTTTGCCATGGTGGGGGTGGTGGTTTGAAGTTGACGATGGCAGTGGTTGTTCTGGGTTTGATGGTGGTGTTCTTGGATTTTTTTTTTTTTTTTAATTTGCTGCTATGGATTTTTTTTATTTAATTAATTTTTTAATTTTTTAATTTTTAATACAAACTATTGTATTTATTTTATTTTTATTTTTGTGACACATGGCATGTTTTTGGTTCAAAGACAAAAATACCCCTGTAAATGTTAAGTTTGACTGATAGTTGACTAACGGATGGATTGATTTGATATACTTTTCAAAAGTCAGGGAAAGTTTTGATAAAAAAGCAAACTTGTTTAAAAAATTGATAATTCAAAAAAAGATAGGGACCCAAATGATAATCCCCCCTTGTCAAAACTTCTCCATAATCTATGGTCCGCATTCTTTATACTGATATATTTTATATCAAGACAAGCTGATAGTAGAAAGACTATATATTGGACTTGTTTTAATTGATTTCAAAATTAGGGTTTAATTCATTTTTAATAGAATATCTTTTGTGCTAATTTTGAAAAACATGAACTATAATCTAGAAAAATTGTGTTTGTGCTTGAATGTTGATTTCTAGGTTTTAGTCACATATTTTAGGACTAGAATACTTTGATTGTGTTTTGATTATATGAATCTAGTTCTTCTAAGAGTGAGGATTTTGTGGAATTCATTTTTTGAATTTTTCCACTTGATTTGAAGCTAGTGTTGTGCTTTATATTGTAGATTTAATATCCTAACTTTAATTGACATGTTTAGGTTTATAGAAATATTTGTGTAAGGGTTTAATTGCATATTCTAGATTTCTAATCACATTTTCTCAAGAGTTACATATATTTGATTGTGAGCTTGATTTGGTTGAATCTAACTCTACAAACAGTGTACTTGATCATATACTCTATTTGCTTATGTTTGCATCATGTTTAATTTGCACTTCACTTAGATCTTTACCTTGTGAAAGGGTGAAGAATCTTGATTAAGATTTCAATCGGAAATCTAGGAATTGAGTATGCAAGCTTCCATTAATAAAAGGCCAACGGATAGGAGTAGATCATATGAGTTTGGTCACTTGATGGTGTACTAATATCCATATGAATGAGAAGTGGTGTTGTAAGAATGGTAGTAAAGCAACCCGTGGATGTTTCCTCTTAGAAGGTTTACCACAATAAAAAAATCTTTGTGTTGATTTTTTCTTTTATTGAATTCATTTACTTTACATTGTTGTAGTTACTCTTAATTACTATATTTGTTATACTTGTTACTACTAACCATCTTGTAAAATATTTTGGTGTTTGTTTTTAAAAGTGCTTTGATAGTTTGTTTGTGCAACAATCAAAGTCCGAAAAAGTCTTTGAAATTTGATCCAACAAACCCCCCCCTAATCACTTAAGGAGCTTTTTGGCTCTTCCATGAACCCCCTTCTTTTGGACCATTTTAGAATGTTCTCCAGCATACTTATCTCCATGAGAGGCCATAAACTTAGTGAGAGGGACCTTCTCCAAGGGGCGGCCCTAGTGCTCCCCACTTTGAATAACCAGATATACAACTTGGCTACTTGTTTAAGCTATTCGAAGCACATGTTGTACTACTTGGATACTTATGTTAGCTCCCCTGAGAACATATTTGAATATATAAAAAGTTATTACTTTTCCCTCTATCTCCTCTTAATATGCATGTCTAAGATCTAAGCTCCAACCCTACTGGCCTTAGCCTCCATATCCACTTATTTACATGTTGAACTACTCACAAAAAGGAGACAAAGCCTCTAGACCCGCTAGAGAAGAACTAGGGAGCCGAGAGTCCCCGATGGCCTTTCTATGGTGGAGAACAACCTTTGAGGATTCAGCACTAGAGCTAGAAGAGCACGGCCAAATCTATGCCAAAAACTAGAGAGACGCCGGTAGACCCATCAGAGGACACTCGAAGCTCTATAGGCCCATCTGAGGAGAGCTTGTACCTTTTATGGGAATTCAACACCGGGACTAGAGGAACTTGATCTAATACACCTTATAAACCCTAAAAGCGCCACAAAATCAGCTAAAAGATTTGGGAGGTGCTCCAACCCCAACTGGACGATTTGGAGCATGAGAAGAACCTTATACTTGCCAGTGGCTCCATCCTTTGTGGCCATCTCCAACATGAGGAGTACCTCCTTGCATAGGGGAACTAAAAAAGAGAACTGGAGAGGAGACTGGAGACTGGAGACTGGGGACCAGGGACTGAGGACCAAAGACTAGGGACTAAGGACCGTGGATCGTGGATCGAGGATCAAGGATCGGAGACTTGTACGAGAGCATCAACACACCATCTCCTCTCTTTACCCTCAATACCCCGCCATGGGGCACCCGTAACTCCCAGGTAACCGTTGTACGGAAAGTCTCCTCCAAGATTTTTTGGATAACAATATGTATATTTTATTTTAATTTTATTTCCAAATCCAAACTAATTAATATCTAAATGTAACCATTAGTTAAGTGTAGAAGGATTCGAGTGTCTCAACATTTTTTAATTTCTTTTTTCTTAATAAATACACCATACTAATATACAGTCTTTCTATTGTCGGTTTGTTCTGACAATAAATATATCAGGACAAAAAATGTGAACCATAGATTATGAAGAAGTTTTGACAAGTATATACACTTTGAGTGAAAGTATGTAAATCTAGTGGTCCACATTCTTTATCCTAAAATATTTACTGTCAGGACGAACTGATAATAGAAAATCTATACTAATATAATAGGTGTCATATGTCACCTACCCAACTAGTAAAAATAGAAAATAAAAATGCAAAATAATCAATACACCAAAATGATGTTTCTAGCTTTTGTGCAATAAATGTGAATTGCTTTAAAAAACATATATAGTTGACGAACATATTTTTCCTATTTTCCGTTTTCAAAACATAGAAAATGCATTTGTATAACATTGACGAACAAGCTCTAATTTTAACATTTACTGTATTTGACCAACTAAAAGTCCATATTACCCATGTCTTAAACAACAATGAAAAATACTAATATGACCATATATAATAAAATTAATTTAATAAAAAACTTGTTTAAATATAAAATAAAAGAAAAACAATGGAGGTCACCGAAGTTTAGTTCCTTAAATGAGGTTGAAAAGGCCTGCATCATCCTGGCCCTCGAAAAAAATGAAGGTTCCACACGACCTGCTAGATTTTGTCAAAGGAGGCTTCATGGCCTCCATTTCGACAAAGGAAAGCTTCGTTACAGCCTCCATTTTTACTAGCATATTTGCACTTTTTATAAGCATATTTAAGATTGTTTTGTGGCTAGAAAAGTACGTTAACTGATTTAATTTTCTAGAAACATAATTCACCCCCTATTGGGTTGCCCTTCTGTCCAACAATAAAGTTGAAAACTAGAAAAACAAATATAGGGACCAAAATAACATCTTCCTTAATTTGAATTAAAAGACATAAATTAAGGCAGATTGGTTTTATTGATTTTTGTATTATGCCTTTTATTTCTTGAAATCAATTAATGTAAACAACTTATGTGAATAATAATAATAATAATAATAAATAATGTAAAGAACCGTAAGTTAGAACAAGTTATACACCTGGAATTTCGAATAAGGCCTTAATAATTTATACAGTTCCCAAAATTCCAAATATACCCTTATTTCCATTAACAATAACTAATCTTTGTTAATCCATTTTTTTCTTTTGTTCTTTAGTCTTTTAATATTCTTTATAATGTTTTGAAAGATGCATTTTGAAGGGTTCGGGAGGGTCCAAGCCCAACGAGTGTTCTTTCCACCATAGGAGACTTTGAGAGTTTAAACCTTGGGCTCCAGGTTCATGATCATGTGATCAAGCAAAGCCTACGACAAGACAAGTTTGTTGCTAGTTATTTTTATGCTTTTGACTTAGTCTGAGTATCAATAAGTCTCGTAGTTAGTTTGTTGCTTTTATTGTGGCAATTTAGCAATATCTTTCCTATTTTCATGTTTAACCGTTGTAACACACTTATTTAAAGTGTTGACTATTGAATACAGTTATCAGAAAATTTATCCAGACTCTTCGAATTTATTAACGAAGGCTTTGGGTTCCTCGAATTACCCTAATCTCTTTTGTTATTATTCTGTGAGATTTCTAAAAATTAGGTAAATCTAGGGGAGCTGTACCGTTGTGGTATCAGAGCTCAGACATGGATGAACGCGTGCAATAGGTTGAGCAAATGATATCATCACTTGTCTTTGGCCAACAAGAAATGAGATGTCAATAAGAAGATTTTATGCAATGCATGACAAGTATGTTCGAAAAGCTAACGACAAGGATTGATCAAATAGTAGGGCACTTTGTTCGGCAACAAGAAGGATCTTCACGAGCCCCTCCAAAAGACACTGAAAGACGCCCCAACAACGGTAGTGAATCCCAGGGAGCTGGTTTATCTAATTCTTATGCACCTAACCAAGTGAAATTGGATTTTCCTCGTTTCAATGGCGGAGAGGATCCAACTTGCTGGTATTTTTCAATTTCAAGATACTCCGGAATGTGATCTTGTATCATTAGCAACATTCCACCTTGAAGGTGATGGCCAATTATGGTATCAGTTATTGAAGCAAGAGTTTGAGAAGATTACGTGGAACAATTTTAAAGAAGAGATTCTCTCTCGATTTTGTTCAAATAAATTCTATGACTATTTTGGACAACTCACTCGATTGCAACAAACAAGAACAGTGTAGTGATGTGTAAAATCGTGTTATAAAATACTAAACTCGTAAGTGCACGAATGTTAAGATAAGTACATCGGCAAGTAGAGATCGTTCCCACGAGAAAAAGTGAATTATTGATTAAAAACTAATTCTAATTCTAAATAATCAAAGTAACCGAGAGATTTGTTGATGATTGAATTAAAACTAAATTAACCTATGAAAGCAATTAAGAAGAATGTAATGTTGTGATCAAGAGGTGAGAGAACTATGTCATTAATGCTCCCCAACTATTTTTTTTTTTTTTTTAAAAGGCAATTTATTAAGAAAGCCACATAGGCAAAAGAGAAACCACAACCTAGGGTAAGAAACACCTAGACCAATAGGACACAAAACCGAAACCAAACCAGAGAACCTACACAAACGAAAATAACAACCTGCTAAAACACCACCCGAAACCCAAAGGACAAAAGAAGCAAAATGAGCAGAAAAAGAAACAGAAAACCACGAAACTCAGGCACCCCATTTTAGCCTATCACCCTTCGAACCTGCTCCATCTTTGGCCAAGCTATCAGCAAGAGAATTGGATTCTCTAAGCGTAAATTTGATGGAGATTGAAGGCCTTGAAAGAATACACTGTCTAATATCGAAAATCAGATTGACATACACCTTCTCCATTTATCCAAGACACCACCGATTTAGAGTCACTCAAGATAGTAATGCTTCTATCATCAGAGAGCTGACTGGAAGACAATAACGTACAACCATGATGGATGGCCAGAATTTCAGCCAATGTGGGGTCAGCAATACCTACAAAAGCCGAGAAAAGGCACAAAATTTTTCCGCTAGAATCCCTGAGAACTCCATCGATACCAGCCAAGCCTAGGTTCCCTTTAAAAGAACCATCAACATTGAAAGTGAGATCAAAACCCAAAGGAGGGAACCAAAAACCTGACTTTTTAAACTTAACAGGTCTCATGTCAATACACCTCCCCTCAATATCAAGAAGAAGTAAGGTGGTATCCACCATAGAACCAATCCCAAAGTTTTTAAACCACCAAACCACCCTAAATTTCACCAAGTCTAAAGCTATAGATAAATTGGCTTGTTTTCAACTAAACACATGATTATTGCAAAATAGTCTAAACTGTAGCAAAAAACAACGGCTTCCAAGCACGAGATTTAGACTTAGAATGACATAAACCAACCCAACCTTCCATCCACTCAAAAACCAAAGAATTGCAACAAGCTTATACCCCACCAACCCATTGCCGACTTCCTCAACACCCAGGACCAGTCGTAATGGAGGAACAAGTGGTCGATTGTTTCTGGCAATTTCCCACATAAAGGGCAATCAATATTAGCCAAATGAATTGTGCCAAAACTGTTAAGAACAGCTCAAACCAAAACTCTGCCTTTAAGAATCTGCCACAATCGAATTTCTATTTTCGGAGGGCATAAACCTTGCCAAAGAAAGGAGCAAACTTCCGAACTACCTTGCCTATCAACACTTTCAAGGTATCTCCTGAAAGATCTAACCGAAAAGTGCTCGTCAGGGCTGAAAGACCAAACCAAAGAATCGGGAATATTCCTTATAATACAGATACTTTGCAAAGCAAGCACAAAACATCTCCATTGCTCAACTTCCCAGTCAAAAAGCGACCTTCTTATACTCACATCCCAAATCCAATTCAACTCCTCAAATCTTATGAACTCCCTCACCTTACCCTCTTTATTAGAGGCCAAAGTGAAGATTCTAGGAAAAGCCCTCCTCAAAGGAACATTGTTCCAACAAATACCATTCCAAAATCGAACTCTCTCGCCCGACCCCATAATCACCTGAAACCCGTCGTTAATGATTTTGAAAGATCATTGATTCTCATTCAACAACTTATTAATAACTTTGACAAAATAAGAAGTCGACTTCAACTCAACTCCTTCCCAAACTAACCCATTATTCCTTAACCCATACTTAGCGCATATCACCTTTTTCCATAAGGACGAGTGATCCTTCCCAAACCTCCAAAGCCACTTAGCCATAAGACTAACTCCCTTGTCTCTTAACCTGCCAATCCACAGGCCACCAAGATTCTTGCTTTTACAAACCGAATCCCAATCCACCGCATGAACTTTCCTTTTCACTAAACCATTTTTCCAAAAAAAAAAATCTTTTTAGAGCTTTTTGATTCTCTTCGCCATCCCATCGGAATACCAAAAACTGACATAAAAAAGGTCGGAAGGCTAGAAAGGACAGCCTTGATTAAAATGAGTCTACCACCTTTGGACATGAATCCTCTCTTCCACGGGGCTAGTCTATCTTTCACCTTCTGGATGACTGGATTCCAAAGAGCTTCCCTACTTGGATTCCCACCTGATGGCAACCCTAAATAGGTGATCAGCAGAGTTGATGAAGTACACCTGAAAGCACGTGACCAAAGCTCATCATCCGGCCTCCTTTTACCAACTTTGACCAAACAATATTTGAGAAAGTTAGTTTTGAGACCTGAGACTAACTCAAAGCACCTCAGAATCCTCTTGACATTTAAAAGATAATCCAAACAAGGGTTAACAAACAACATAGTATCATCGGCAACCTTTAATCAAGCAACACTCTCTAGCTTTATCCAACATCTTGCTCAAGACTTCCAACCATGTTGAATATAAAAGGGGATAGCGGGTCGCCTTGACGAAGGTCTTTACCTATTGAAAATTCCTCAGTTGGACAACTATTCACCAAAACCGACATCGAAGGAGTAGAAATACATCCCCTATTCCATTCGATCCATCTTAAACCAAAACCCTTTTTGCCCAAAATCTCAAACAAAAACTCGTGTTCCACGCAATTGTAGGCTTTCTCAAAGTCAAGCTTGACTAAGAGACTGCCTTTACCAACCTTCCTCCAAGAGTGAATAATTTCTTTAGCAATCACGTAACTGTCAACCATCTGTCTACCCTTTACAAACATCATTTGGTTTGCAGTGATGATTTATATCCATCACTCACTTTAGCTTATTAGCCAACACTTTCACGAGAATTTTGTAAATCGCCCCAACCAAACTAATAGGTCTATAATCCTTCATGGAAATAGGATTCCTAATTTTCGGAACAAGCGCAAGAAAAAAATGGTTCAAGTGCTTCACAACCGAGTTGTCCCTATAAACTTCCCCCATAAAATTCTTGAAGTCATCCCTTACCACCTCCCAATTAGCTCTAACGAATTAAAATTAAGACCATCCGGTCTCAGAGCTTTGTTTCCATCACACTCACACAAAGCCCTCCACACCTCCTCCAAAGAAAAGACCTCATCTAACATTAAACCTTCTTCTGCCAAAATCTAACTCAGATGGAGATTGGGAATCCTTAGTCTACACCTATCCGATTTCGCGAAGTGATCCCTGAAGAAATGAAATACCCACACTCTAATTTGATTTGGACCTACACACGGGTTGCCGTTAATCTAATTATTACCAATATAGTTGATTTTCCTCCTCATGTTGGCCATGAGATGGAAAAATCTCGTATTCCTATCTCCATCTAACAACCATTTAATCCTAGAGCTCTGCCTACCTTTCTTTTTCTTCATTACGAATATTCTTCCACAACTTTATAAGACAATTTTTACGTTCCACTCTCAAGCTAACGGACTAACCATTCCCCACAGACATTTTTCCCACCTCATTTAGTTCTTCCTCTAGAATCTTAGTTTGGTAGCCCGAAGATTTCCTCCATTTAGCCCAAACACATAAGAACTGTTTCAGCTTTAGTTTTCCTTAGAATTTTAACACTGAAAGAACCCCCACCCACATTTTTCATCCAAGTCTCCTTAGCACCTGACACCAATGCTCTCTAACTATGTTTACTCAATGTTTTGAATTGACTTGTGAACAAGATATTAATCAAGTTAAGGATTCGTTCTTATCTTAAGTATGATTGTTACCATATGATCCTGGGATGAATCAAGTGTCCTCAATCATAATTTATCCATAAATCAATGGCGCAAACCACAACCGAGAACCCATTAAGTGCAAGAACTAATGAACCAAAACCTACTTGCATAAATCAATGCTAAGATTAATTTTATTCATTCAATTGAAGATTAATTAAGATTAGGTGTAACGCAACACTCCAAACTCAATTGTCAAACTATCCAAACCCTAAATTCATATCAGTGTATAACACAAATAAAGAATTAAGACATAGAATGAATTGAATAAATCAAAATTTAGATTAATGAAAATATAGTCAATTCTAACATAGAGCATTCTTAGAGGTTCACATTGATTCCCTAGTGATGAGATTAATTACACATGATGAAAATAACAAGAGAAGAGATAGAAAAGATGAAACCCATTGTGGTCTTCAATGAATTCTTCAAGTCTTCAATGATGAAATCTTCTCTATCTTCAAATCTTCAATGTGTAAGATGGATGAGAGAATTCTGTTGTGTGTCTGATGGTAGGAATCTGGAAAATTGTGATAAAAGTGGTGTGTGTGACTAGGTCTTGTGGTGTCTAGCTTGACCATCCAAAACCCTAAAATATTGATTTATTTATATGGATTCAGGAGGTTGATTGAATTTAGAAATCTTTCTCGGAAAGTATATATCAAACTGGTGTCCGTACTATTGTGGGTAGCACAACAGTTTAGATAGCGAAAATCTCTAATGTTGAAGCGCTGTGCTATTTGCATGGCGATAAGGGAAGCGGTTGGTATAGTGGCAGCGGCGCCAAAAATTGGCTAGTCTTTTTAGTGACACTCGCAATAGGACGAGGTCGGAGAGTAGCACGATAGTGAGTATTCCCACAGGGATCAAGTGACCGATTACCGAAATTGACTAGCCTATTTGCTATTCAAACAATCAATAATGAGGGTTTTCAAGTTAAGCAAATTAAACTAAATTGATTGAAGGAGTAATGCTAATGCAATGAAGGAATAACACGAAAAATAAACTTGAAAATGATAATGGAGAGAAACATGCTAGGACTTGACTACACCCCACCCTATATTGACTTTCGTTCTAGACTCAATTATTCACCTCAAACATGCTCATGCAATTCATATACTCATACACCCTAATATTAACCCACAATCTTTGTCAAGTAGAATAGGTCACACCCAAAACATACCCAAGCTTATCTTTCAATTACCCGAAATGTATGAATGAGTTTATTAAGGACATTGGTGCACTAAACGAATCCTATACGCTAGCCTAAGTATGTCTACTTTTCTAGACATGCATTGGGGGCATTTTATCGAACACGTGGCATGCGTCTCCGGTTAGTACATAGCACACCACTACAATTCATTCAAAAGGAGATCAATCAATTGAAAGCTTTAAATGCATTAAAATACCCATACAAACTACAATTTGCACATAAGAGATAAACAAGAGTCAATACATATAAATATATAGTCAAGGGTGGGGTTTCATCAAATCCTAGCACTAAGAGTTTAGCTCATATCACAAAATGTAGCCATACAATAAATATACTCAAATAAATACATGGCTAACATAAAGAACATGAAAGAGAATAAGGATTAGAGAAAACTAATGTGATCTTCTCTTCTTCCTTTGCTTGTTCTTCTTCTTCTAAGCTCTTCCTTCTACTCTCTATTGCCCAAAATATGAAGTGATGGTGGTTGTGGAAAAGAGATGTGATTAGTGTATTTGGATGCTAGGGAGATGTGGGATCTTCGTAGGTCTTGAAGGATGGGGATGGTGTTGTGAGAGGAGAGGAGATGAGTAAAGGTGAAGTTTTTGTGTAATTTTCGAGCAAGAGAGAGAGTATCTTTGAAAAACCTAAAAGATGTATTTATATGGGACCCAAAATAGGGCCAAAAGTCCTTCTAGAAGATGGAGAGGCGGACTACCGCGGTTGGCATTTCCGTGGTTGGTCAACCGCGGCACTTCAACCGCGGCAACCTTGAGATGTTTCTGTCGCCTGCCTTGCCGTGGTTGGTCAACTGCGGCACTTCAAACGCGGCGCCCTTGAGAGGTTTCTGTCGCATGCCTTGCAGTTTTTGTACAACTGCAGCGCTTCAACCGCGACGCTCTAATCAAAGCCCCCAAACTTTCTAAAATTACGCAATGAGCCCTCAGAACTTCCTTTATAACCAAAACATCCCTGATATCAAATTATTCTGCTAAAACCTCAAACAAGCCCTTAAACACCCAGTTTTACCCGAGAACCGTACTCAAAATGATACGGATATGGGGCTACACTTTGTGTATAAATGAAGCAATTAGTGACTAGGTCTTGTGGTGTCTGGCTTGACCATCCAAAACCCTAAAATATTGATTTATTTATATGGATTCAGGACGTTGATTGAATTTAGAAATCTTTCTCGGAAAGTATATATCAAACCGCTGTTCGTACTATTGTGGGTAGCACAACTATTTAGACAGTGAAAATCTCTAATGTTGAAACGCTGTGCTATTTGCATGGCGATACAGGAAGTGGTTGGTATAGCGGAATTCACTAAAATTGGAATGCTGTGTGATTTGGAGAGCGGGGGGACATCGGACTTCATGGTGCTTTTCTCTAGATTGCACCATTGTGCGTGCCACTATGAAAGGCACAACGGTTTGCATAACAATTGCACAACTGTGTATAGCTAATTGTAAATTGTTATGAAAGGCACATCGTTTTACATGGTATTTTGGTAGCTTCTTTGACAATTACGCTTTAAGCCCTTTTTGTAACAATTACACTTTAACCCTTTAATATTTCAAAATCACCTTTTTCCTCTGAAATCTTTTAAACACCACATTTGGAACCAACTACCTGAAATATGCTCAAACACACAAATTAAATACCTAAATGACTCGAGAAACAAGCAATTGATAGAGGGAATGGGGATCAAAACTTATACAAATAATGACCGATCATGCAGGACTATTAAACACAGTTTGAAAAGTTGTTGGCTAAGGTTAGACATCTTCTTCAAGACCAACAAGTAAGTAGCTTTGTTAATGGGTTGTGTTACCTGAAAATCGTTATTGGGACGGGATTCCAAATAACAACTTTAAAGGGACTAAGATCAAGATTGACCCTGGTCAGAGGGGTATCACGTAGTTCGATACCGACTAAGTCCCTATCAAAGCAAGAACTATATAGTGTATAGAAAATTAATCAACAATAGGTTTTATTTGATTGTTCCTTTTTCTTACAATACATGAACTATTTCTTATATGGGTTACAATGGTATATGGATCATAGTCACGGAGATGCAGATGGTGATGGTGGAGAAACTGTGCCCGTCGATAAGTAGTGTGTAGGGTTTTTATCCTCTTTTTCGGCCAAAAAGCCCCCTCTTTCGATGAATAAACTGTTATATATATAGGTCCTGCTTGCTTGCCATGCAATCCTACAATCTCGGGTTAGGGTTTGGCAGCTGCAAGATCCTCTTCTTTTTAGGAGGTAATCTCGGAGTTTTTACGTGCAGAGTTCAGTCTTTCCTTTCTAGGAGGAATCAATCTCTTACCTTCCTAATTGGACTCTTACTGTGTTGACCTGTTCAAAATAGGATCCTTTGGCGGAAGGGAGTATAACCCCTTTGTACGATGACGTTTTTACTGGATCTTTGTGGAGTTTTGAGTTCTTGGTGTTAGAATCCTGCTTCCTAGTGCGCTTTTGCTTAGCGGGCTGTCTATATCTAGTAAGCGTCCTTCTGACGGAAATAGAGGGATATGTAGCTGACCTTGTAACAGGATGATCAGTAGAACTCCGTGTCGGGATACTGCGGGGTCCATAGGAAGTGGCGTCGGGATGATGCGGGGTCCCTAAGAAGCCCGGTCATAACCGAGTTTGATCTCATTGTGAGTTCTGGTGAGTATTTCGGCTTTCGGCCACTTTGTTGAGCTGAGATGCTGGCGGGGTGGACCCCGCTGAAGGAGGTGTGTATTTGGGTCAATCGGGATCCATTCTGTTGAGGTATCCGGATTGTGTTCGCACTCCTATATCCTTCTTGTGTCGAGGTGGAAAATTCTTCTTTGGTCCCTCACCAATTTTGGCGGTTAACAGAAGTCCCCCCTGACTTGGACACTGATACCTTGTCGGGGTCGGGGTCGGGGTCAGGATCTTTTTATTTGTTTGAAGGATTTTCTACCTTATCCACTTACTTCCTTGTCTGACTAGGTTTCCACTTAGGAGGAGGAAATCCTTACTTTGTCCGTTATAATCGACTGCATGTCGATCATTGATTGGATTCCTCGTTTTTCAAAAAGAGCCTTTTTGGCGCGATTAATGCGAAAAACGCCTCTACCCATCCTTCCGGTCACCGATTCCAGTTTTCGAGTAAGTAACCGTCATTCCTTCTCTATAAATAGACCGTCTCTACTGGCGCTTCTTACTTTCGAGCTTTCAAACTTTTCAAAATCAAACGAGAACAAAACTCTTCCTGACTTCCTTTCTTTCTTACTTTTCAATCTTCTAGAAATTTTTCTTCTCTTCTTTTCCTATAATGGCCTCTTCTTCCCAACTTCCTACTTCTCAAGAAAACCTTAACGATCAAAAACCCTCTACAGCGGGGAATCCCATTCATCTTGACCCCGCTTCCCCTACCCAGTCCGATAGCATTGACGCCCTTTTCAGTACGGAGGCGGCTGACTCGGTGGTAGATTCCCTGACGTTGGAGAAAGGGAAACGAGTTCGAGAGGATGATGGAGCTTCTGATGACACCCCGCGGGCTCAGCGCCGTCGTTCCACTCGACACTCGCGAATCGAGTCGGGCTTTCACAACCAGCCTAAGGATTCGATCATTGTCAGCGATCCGAAGGACGCGGCGAAGGTGGGTGGTGGTGATGGAAACACTGATGAAAGGGTTTCGCTAGTCGGGGTCCAGAAGGCTCTTTCGCCCTTTTTCATGATGGGAGGATAGTCTCCGACTCCGTCTGCACCCAGGATACTCTTGTCAAGCTGAGGGAGGAATATATGATCCCAGATAACATCATCCTCTCCCTTCCTCACCGAGGGTATGACATCTACACCCCGCCTCCTAGTCGCATGTTGATCCATAAGGCAGCCCTCGAATGCGGTGTCCGACTGCCCCTACATCCCACACTCCGCCGGCCTCTTGTCGCGTTGGAGTTGGCCCCCCTCCAGATCTCACCGGGGTTCTGGAAACATTTAACGGGGTTCCTGGTGCTCTAAAAGGAGCAGTGTGAGAAGGATCACATCGAGCGGGAGCCGGGATTGGACAAACTTCGCTATCTTTTCAATATCGCCAGTATGGTGCCTCGGGGTCAGTTCTACCTGAGGGCGTCCAACGACTTGAAGTTCACTGTCCCGGGGGCAAATGTGAAGTACTCGGCGCCCTAGAAGGAGGAATGGCTCGTGGTGGAGGGCGAGTGGGGGCATACTGCCTTTATAGGGGGATATGAATAACCCGTCCCCACTCAATTTACAGCAAAGGACAAGTGGGCAAAGGGGACGCTGACTCCTGAATCCCGGGAGATTTTAACAAGGATCATGAAGAGGGGGTACACCAACATGCGGTATCCTGCTTTCGATCCCTTTGAGGGAGCCCGCCTGGAGCGGTATTTGAGGATTTCTATTGCCCTTCCTGGTAAGTTAACTGCGTCTATCTCACCCACTTTTTATCTATATATTTTCCTTTCTCTCCTTCTCACTGAGTGTCTTCCTTTCTTGCAGTATCGGCCACCCTGACGGTCGCGGGGTCTTTTCCTTCTTCTGGGGCAGGGGATATGACCCTGCTAACCCATTCCTCCCCTGTCCCTTCTCCTACTCCGGCTGCCAAGACTAGGTCGGAGTCCATCCGAGTAGGATCCAACCCCAACCCTCCTCTTGTTCCCTATAAAACACCTACTCTTGCTCCAACGGGGTCTAAGGCTAAGACTCCAGCTCGCCATCCTTCTACTCCTCCATCCCGCTTGAGGATCCCGGTATTACTGGCCAGGGCGGCTAAGGCCCGAGGTTCTGAAAGATCGGCCCAGAAGAAAACCGCCTCCACTATAAAAACCTCTCCTGCTCCTCCTCCTACCGCAGCTCTTCCTGTGGATCCTGTGAGATCCCCAGTGGAGGAGGCAGCTATCCACACTCATGTTCTTGCTGCTGATGTGGCCTCCAGATCGAGGTCAAGGGATGCCACCTTTGACGAGGTGGTGTCTAGATTCGCGGCCACCTGCTCTGGTGGATGTCTGACAGATATGGCCAAGCTTCCTATAGACATCTTGGTCACCAAGGGGGTCTCGGTTCTGGCTGAGGTAAACTTCTACTTCTTTCTTGCTATTTATTTCCTCCTTCTGCGAAGTATTGACTCTCTTTCTTCTTACAGGGCTTCAAGTTTGCCTTGGCCATGGAGAGGCAGCTGCTGACATTGAAGGAAGCCTATATCGGCCTCCAAGCGAAGCTGGAGGATACTCAGCAAGAGCTGGTCCAGACCCAACAAAGCGTGGCCCTTTACTTCAGGAGGCCAGAGCATCTGAAGAAGCGCGACAAGAAGGCTTGGTGACTATCAGGCGCCTTGAGCGTTGCCTAGACACAGAAACCATCAAGTCCTTGCGCCGCAAAGAGGAGAGGGAGCGCATAAAAGTTGAGAAGTAGTTGTTGTCAGATGAGAACCAGCTTCTGCGGGATGCCTTAGCAGATTTGGAGGCTCAACAGGGGCCCTTATTCGATGATGGTTATTTCACAGCCTGCTACAAGGTAGCTACAGCCTTGCCTCCTCCCTTCGACCTCGAGGCAGCCCTGAACTGGGATCGGGAGCAAATTATGGCAGAGGCTGCCCAGTTAGCAGGAGGGGATCAAGAGACTGAGGCCCCTGCACAGGAGGTAGCACATCCGGATCAAGAAGCTGACGTGGTTGCTGAAGACCAACTTGATAGCACTGAGGGAACCAATCTAGATCCTCCTGCCATTGAAGAACAAGTGGTGGATCCCGAGTCTGCTACTAGAGTGATCACCGTGGAGGAAGATAAGGGACTGGCTAGATCCGGGGTTCCTCAAGTGGAAGGGACCCCGACCGGATCTTCTATTGTGGAGGAGGCAGTCCAAACTGATGCAGCAGCTGAGCCTTTGGGAGAAGGGGCAACTGGACAAGGAGAGCATCCGGAAGAAGACAAAGAAGATTAGCCTAGCCTCCTCTCTAAAAATTTTTGTAGCCTGAATCGGGACCTAGGCACCCCGTTTTATCAATATAACGTGCTTTCATTACTTGCTTCGTACTTGTGTTCTTCTTGCTTTTGTACTTAGAAGTTTTCCACAGCATATAATTTTGTTTGATAATTGGACTTCTGAAGAGTAACTGGACCCCGATGGGTAATAAGGACAATGATTGGACCCCAATGGGCAGCAAAGATAAAACATGTGATACTTATATCCCGTAACCGTAAGAATCAGCGGGGTCAGATCACTTCTTCCTTTAATCGAACTTCCTTAAACATGTAATAGTATAATGTGTTAGAGCAGTCAGTCGAGGGAACCTGCTACTTGCGAACAATTTGACTTGCTGAAGATAAACTTCTAAGTCTCTTTCTGACTGTTGGTCCCTTGTCGGGGTAGTAAGTGGGAAGATGAAGGGCGAAGCATCCCGATGAGTCTTCCCGATGTTATTGTTGTTCTGTCCTGGTAGGCAACTAGGGCCATTTTAGCACCAGGCTTCTTGGAGAAGGGTATTCCCCGACCAAGGCAGCAGGAGCGCCTCTAGGCTATTTCCTGGTCTTGAGGCGAAGTAAGAACCCAGGTACCCTGAGGCAGCCCGACTCTTACTGTAATCTGTCCTGGTAGGCAACCAAGGCCACTTTAGCACCAGGCTTCTTGGAGGAGGGTATTCCCCGACCAAGGCAGCAGGAGCGCCTTTAGGCTATTTCCTGGTCTTGAGGCGAAGTAAGAAACCAGGTATCCTGAGGCAGCCCGATTCTCACTATAATCTGTCCTGGTAGGCAACTAAGGCCACTTTAGCACCAGGCTTCTTGGAGGAGGGTATTTCCCGACCAAGGCAGCAGGAGCGCCTTTAGGCTATTTCCTGGTCTTGAGGCGAAGTAAGAAACCAGGTACCCTGAGGCAGCCCGATTCTTACTGTAATCTGTCCTGGTAGGCAACTATGGCCACTTTAGCACTAGGCTTCTTGGAGGAGGGTATCCCCCGACCAAGGCAGCAGGAGCGTCTTTAGGCTATTTCCTAGTCTTGAGGCGAAGTAAGAAACCAGGTACCCTGAGGCAGCCCGATTCTTACTGTAATCTGTCCTGGTAGGCAACTAAGGCCACTTTAGCACCAGGCTTCTTGGAGGAGGGTATTCCCCGACCAAGACAGCAGGAGCGCCCTGAGGCTATTTCCTGGTCTTGAGGCGCTTTAGTAATGGAGAATTAAGCACATTCCGTGAGAGATGTTGGAGAATCTAGTAGGAGACATCAAGTAGTGGACACAAGAGGGTCATATAGGAGAAAGAACTGCTTTTATTGATTTTCCCCAACGGTACAAACATGAAATCAAGGTGTTATATTCCCCTTGATACGAACAAGATTTCTAAGGGTAGAATTTTCGGAGATGATCAGCATTTCATGTATGGTCTACTGGGTACCCCTCCATGTCTATTAGTTTGTAAGCACCACCCCGGAGTGATGCCTTAACCAGATACGGACCTTCCCAGTTAGGGGCTAGCACCCCGTCGGACCTTCTTCGTGTGTTCTGGGTCACCTTTCTGAGAACCAAGTCTCCTTCTTTGAAGCTTCGGACCCTCACCTTCTTGTTGAAGTGTCGGGCTATCTTGCTCTGGTATATTGCCACCTTCTCCGCAACCCTTCTTTGCTTTTCCTCCAGCAGGTCTAGGCTAGCTCTTAACTTAGCTTCGTTATCTTCCAGTTCGTAATTTTGGACCCGGAAAGATATGAGCTTATGCTTAATGGGCAAGACTGCTTCCGGCCCGAATACTAGGGAATAGGGGGTCTCCCTTGTGGCTGTCCGCCTAGTTGTTCTGTAGGCCTATAGTACATGAGGTAATTCTGCCACCCATAATCCTTTCTTCTGTTGGAGCTTTTTCTTCAGGAGCTTCTTGATGGTCATGTTAGTAGCTTCAACCAGCCCATTGGTTTGAGGATGAGCCACCGAAGCAAAACGGAGATTGATCTTCCGGTCTTCACAGAATTCCCTGAAGTTGGCATTGTCGAATTGCTTTCCCAAATTAGTTATGATGGCCATCGGGGTGCCAAATCGGCAGCCAATGTGTTCCTTGACAAAGTTGGTGGTCTTTTCTTCGGTTATCCGAGTAAGAGCCCTGGCTTCTACCCACCGAGTAAAGTAATCTATCGCCACTATTGCATGCTTGGCTTGGCCGGGTGCAGTGGGGAGTGGCCCGATCAAATCTAGTCCCCAGATGGCAAAGGGGTAGGGAGTACTAATTGAGGAGAGCCTCTCTGGTGGGAGATGATGGAGGTTTGCTATTTTCTGACAAGCCTCGCAGGATCGTGCGAACTGCTTTGCATCCTGGTGTATAGTCGGCCAATAGTAACCCATCCTGATTACTTGGTAAGCCAAAGTTTACCCTGACACGTGGTTACCACAATCCCCCGAGTGCACCTCGTTGAGCGCCCAACGCGCGTCATCGGGATGGAGACACCTGAGTAGAGGAAGGGATTTCCCCTTGCGGTATAGGTATCCTTCTACCAAACAGTACCGGGTAGCTGTCCTCTTGAGCCGGCAGGCTTGATCCTGGTCTGCAGGGAGAATGCCACTTTGGAGATAGTCTGCTATTGGATCCATCCAACATGGGAGGCGGTTCACAGAAAGGACCTCTACCTCTTTAGCTATGCTGGAGGAAGGAATCAATTGGAGGGGTACCCCTTTTGGCAACGCATGTCCTTCTCCAGTGGCAATCTTAGCTAGAACATCAGCGCGGTGATTTTTCTCCCTGGGCACTTGCTCTATTCTTACACCCTTAAATTTCTTCATAGCCTCCTAAACTTTAGCTAGATAGGTCACCATGTTATCACCTTTTGCTTGGTACAACCCTGTCACCTGATTGACCACTAATTGAGAATCACTTTTAATCTGAAGGTACTCAACCCCCAGAGCTTCAGCTACCTTCATTCCTGCTAGCAGAGCTTCATATTCTACTTCGTTGTTGGTGGCTCTGAATTCGAACCTGAAACAGTAACTTACCTCGATTCCTGCGGGATCGATCAGGACTACCCCAGTTCCGCATCCTTACTGGTTCGAAGCTCCATCCGTGTAAAGTATCCATATCTTACTATCTACAGGCCATTCCAGAGGGGTTTGACTCGGATCAAGGTCTACTGATTCGCCTGGGTCCAGGATTGGGCTAAATTCCACTATGAAATCCGCCAGGGCTTGAGCTTTAATCGTGGTTCTCGCTCTGTATTTGATGTCGAATTGTGTGAGTTCTAGGGCCCACATGACCAGTCTGCCTGACACATCTGGCCTCTGGAGGAATTGTCTCAAAGGCTGATCTGTGACAACCGCGATAATGTGAGCTTGAAAATAAGGCCGGAGCTTTCTGGATGTGGTCACCAAAGTGTAGGTGAGCTTCTCTAGTAAGGTGTAATTTTTCTCAGACTTTGTAAAAGCCCGGCTCACGTAATAGATCGGCCTCTGCACTCCGTCACTGCATTCCTTCACTAAGGCTCCACTAGTAGCTACTTCAGAAACTGCTAGGTAGAGTAAGAGCTCTTCACCCGGGATCGGCTTTACCAACAGCGGCGGGCTTGACAGGTATCCCTTTAGAGCTTGAAAAGCCTGCTCGCTCTGCTCGTCCCACTTCATCTTTTTCCCCTGCTTGATGACTTTGAAAAAGGGGAGACATTTATCTGTGGAGCGGGATATGAACTGGTTCAGGGCAGCTATTCGTCTGGTTAATCCTTGTGCCTGCTTGAGGTTTGTAGGAGACTCGAGATCAAAAATGGCTTTGATCTTCTCAAGATTTGCTTCAATTCCCCTTTCATGTACCATGAATCCCAGGAATTTGCCTGCTACCACCCCGAATGCACACTTAGCGGGGTTCAGCCTCATCTGGTTCAGCCTTATTACCTGGAAGGTCTGGCGTAAGTCCCCTGTATGCTGTCTTGCTTCTGGAGATTTAGTGATCATGTCATCTATGTATACCTCCATGGATTTCCCTATCTGTTCCTTGAATAGTTTGTTCACCATGCACTGATAGGTGGCACCTGCATTTTTAAGTCCGAATGGCATTACCTTATAACAGTAGAGGCCTTGCCCGGTGATGAAGCTAGTTTTGTCTTGGTCTGAAGGATGCATCATGATCTGATTGTACCCTGAGAAAGCATCCATGAAGCTCAGGAGCTTATTTCCTGCAGTGGAATCAATAAGCTGGTCCATTTTAGGCAGGGGGAAGCTATCTTTGGGGCAAGCCCGATTGAGATCGGTGTAATCCACGCACATTCGCCACTTCCCGTTAGACTTAGTTACCATAACCACATTGGCGATCCACTCGGGGTATCGGGATTCCCTCATGAATCCGGCCTTCAGGAGTTTGTCAACCTCTTCTTGGACCGCGGCATTGCGTTCAGCATTGAAGTGCCTTCTTTTTTGTTTTATCGGTTTGAAGGTTGCATCCACTTCCAACCTATGGGTCGCCAGGCTAAGAGGAATGCCGGGCATATCCTCATGGCTCCAAGCAAAGATATCATTGTACTCCCTGAGGAGCTCTATCAAATCTCTCTTCACTTCCGGGTCCAGACCTTCTCCCACTTTTACTGTCTTTGCTGGATCTTCGCACCGGATCTAGACCTCCTCTAGCTGCTCTGATGGATATCTGCTGCTCCAACCACGCTTTTCTTCTTCTGACTCTTCAACAATTATGTCTGGTACCTCTCCCTCCTCTAAGACATGATCATCCCGCTCTGTCGTTCTCGGACCTGGGTAGCTGGCCACCGATGCGCATTGCTTAGCCAACGTAGCGGGGTTGGTTGACACAGCATAGCAGTTGCGGGCTGCCTGCTGGTCTCCTCTTACCTCTCCTACTCCCGATCCTACTGGAAACTTCAACACGTTGTGGTAGATAGACATCACTCCTCTAATCCCTGATAAGAAAGGCCTTCCCAAGATTGCATTGTATGCAGACGGGGTGTCCACTACAATAAACTCCGTCATTATGTTCTGCTGAAGAGGAGCCTCTCCGACTATCACTGGCAGTATCTTTGTTCCCATCGGCATTACGGAGTCCCCTGTGAATCCGTATAGTAGAGAGGTACAGCTGTTGAAGCAAGAGTTCTTCAGGTTGAGCTGCTCATGAGCCCCTTTGAACAAAATATCCACACTGCTTTCCGTATCGATCAAGACGCGGTGCACTAAGTAGCTGGCGATCTGTACTGTTATGACCATGGGATCATCATGCGGCTGTACCGTATTGTAGACATCCTCATCCGTAAAGATGATTTTGGTGGAACGGGATAGGTCTCGGGGTCCTTCATTGATCTTTAGAAGCTCATGTTCAACGTTGAGTCTGGGAATCTTCCTTGCGTGGTTCTTCCTTGAATTGTTGGAGGTTCCAGCTAGGGTGGGGCCTCCACTGATGGTGTGGATCACTTGGATCTGCTGCATTAGATCCTTCTCTCCTTCTCTCCTTCTTTCTGCTGCTTCCTACATCCCACTTTGAACCTGCTTCCCTTCTTTGATGCTGTCTCGTACCTGTTGTAAGAATTCAGTTAGAAGTCCTCCCCTTACCAGTGCTTCTATCTGATTGCGGAGACTGTAGCATTCTGAGGTGTTGTGTCCCACATCCTCATGGAAGTCGCAATACTTATATTGATTCCTCCTGTCTACAGGGATCTTCATAGGGACTGGCTTTCTGAGTAGACCCTTATCCCGAATAGCGAGATAGATAGTTTCCCGTGAAGCATTGAGGGGGGTGTAATGGTTATACCCATCTTCCTCTCTTGCTATTCTGGATACCTCCTTCAAGGGAAGCTCTCTGGTAGGTGATCTCCTAACTGGGTATCTATCCTGGTATGAAGGAATTGGAGGCGGCCTGTAAGTAGACCGATTTGGAGGTAGATTCTGAAACTTCCTAGCTGGTGTAGGCTTCGGACCCTCCTTCTTTGGGCGCGGCGCTAATCGGGCTTCATCGTGTTCAATTTTGATCCGAAGTTGTTCCTCGATGTCCACCTGTTCCAGAGCCCGATTGTAGGCTTCCTGGTACGTCTCAGGGGGATGCTTGGCAAAAGACCGGAATAGCCTGCCAGCCCACAAGTTCCTCCGAAAATTGGCTAAAGTTTCCTTCTCGTTGAACACACCCATCTGGACGACCTCTTTGTGGAATTTCTCCACATAAGATCTCAAAGTTTCGCCCCGCTCTTGAACTACATACTGCAGCAGGATAGGGTCCTTGGGACGGGGTTTGATTCCCTGAAACTGTGCACAGAAAGCTTTGGTAAGTTTGGAGAAAGAATCAACACTACCTGGTGGTAATTTTCTGAACCATGTCTTGGCATAGTCTGTCAGGGTTGAGGGGAACATCCTGCACATGGCAATCCTGGTTGCACTCTGAACTTCCATCTGGTGGACGAAGCTTTCTAGGTGGCTGATGGGATCCTCGGTTCCAGAATACTTCTCTGAAGGCATCTTGAATTTGGGGGGCAATCCTGCTTCTCTCACCCTTTTGGAGAATGGTGCGTTCATCTCACCCAGGGGGTTTTTCTGACTCCCTTGATGTTTTCCCTTCTTCAGCTGCTCCAATTCCTTTGTCATCCTTGTCATCTGATCCTCCAGGCGTTGAGACTTTTTGGTTCCAGATCGGGCTACTGAAACTTCCTCATCTGATGAATCCGAATCAAGGATTACCTCCTTTCGCTTAGCTCTTTGACGCTTTTCTCTGGTGCTCTATCGGGATTTGGCGCTTCCTTCTGAATCAGGATGCGGATCCCTCTCCTTTGTCCTTGGTTTTGGTGGAGACTGAACCTTCCTAGGAGGAACCTCGATTGCGGACTTCACTAGCCTGGGCTTGAGCTCTGCCTGTCGGACTAAGAGGGGTGGGCCCAATCGGTCGAAAACAGGTGCCCTAACACTTGGGCCAGCATCCCCTAGGATCCCGACTGCTTCAAAGGGAATCCCCTGGGCTATCATCCGGAGCCGGATTGCTTCTACGTAGGATGCGGCGTGCTGTTCTAAGACATCTAGATTGACTTCCTGCCTAGCGGGGTCTTGAGGGACTAGGCCTACAGCTGGTGGGGGCACTGGCGGAGGATTCTCGTTCCTAGTGCCCTTACCCCGCCTCTGGGCTCTTTCAGTGGAAGCAAGGGACTGGAGTCCTGATGGCTCTGGATGACCCTGGGAGAATCGGAGTCTCATTCTGGATACTTTTTGATGGAAGAAGACTGTTTTGAATGATGGTTGGGATAATGTCTTCCCACAGACGGCGCCAAAAGTGTTACCTGAAAATCGTTATTGGGATGGGATTCTGATCGAACCAAAATTGGTATGATTTTGGCCCTCATTCCCGTCTCTTTATGCTTGATTCTCGGGTGTTTCCCCGTATTTAATGTCATTAAATCAAGTGTTTCAGGTTTTATTAGAACTCAAGGGCATTTGCGAAGAAGATGAAGAATTTGGTGCAAAAAGACTCACAAATAGGTGAAACAGGGCATTCTCGCTATTTGAGCAAGAAAAGTTGCCACATGGTCGCCATGGCGACAGAGGAAATTGCAAAGCATCAGAGGTTCGCCACTTGAGGTCGCCATGGCGACCTACACTTGCAAATGACGACCACATAGGAATTCCAGCATAGGAATTCTAGTGTTGGCATTCAAGAGGGGTATTCTTGTCATTTCATACCCATTTCATACCCTAGCTTTTCACACCTATAAATACATAACTATTTTTCCTCTTTTAGAAAACTCTTGACAACCAAGAAACCTCCTTTCTCCACCATTCCTTTTCTCTCCATTTTCTCTTCTACCTAAACTTAATATCTAGATTACCTCCCCTAATCATTCCTTTTCTTCCCATCTTCTCCACAAATCTCCTTAGTCACTTCCCATTTGACTTCACCTATCTAGACACATCCTCATCATCCACTCTTTACACAAATAGCATCAAAGGCAAGGAAAGGATCAAGCTTACAAAAGGTGGCCCATGGGTGATTTCCTAATCTTTTACTTGCCTTCCCTTTGATTGTAATATGTGTAATTAAATCCCCTTTCTAGGGTTTTGATGTGAGAATATTTGGATTGGGATTTGCTTAAGCTTTTATATATTTTAATCTCTATTTGTGTTCTATTCATTTTATAATTAGATTCTTTGCATTATATAATTGACATGTATACCCACTAGTTGATTATAATCTTGTTTAGGATAATATGTTATATAATCTTGATTGGATTGACAACCTTGATGGATTGAGAACCTAGTGAATAGGATAGATTGTCGGAGGGTATATCAACCGCGATAATCTAAACCGTTAATTGTAACAAATCGATTCCGCCGTGACCCCCTTCCCTTAATCGGTTAGGCATTGCGGTGGAAAGTTGTTTAAGGTTCATAGTGATGGCCTAAACACATTTTAGATATCAATTGGTTAACATTTGTGAGATTCGTTCATTAAGGTAGCTTGATAAACATTTCCCGTAAACTCACTTGTGATCCCATTAATTCCCTAGCTATTCTATTAATTGTTTATTCCATTATCTTATCTAGATTTGTTAAGTATTCTTTTATTAGTTTATTAGGTTTATTTTTCATGTATGTTTGATGGCTTGACAACCCATCCATCATTCATATTTTTATGATTTACTTTATTTGCATTTTTTAGATTAGTTAATTCATTCAACTAATCACCTTAATTCCCTGTGGAACGAATTCTAAGCTTACCACAATACTCATTTTCAAAACTTAAAATATATTGCGTAAAGATTCATTTTATAACATTCTTTTGGTAATTCGCAATTTGGTAATGACACAAAAAGCGAGTCATCAAAATGGCGCCGCTGCCGGGGAATTAAAGCGGTTGTTGAATCAATTAACTTTTCTTTGTTTAGTTTTTATTAATTTTTAGTCTTTTAGTTGTTTTTAGTCTTTTAGTTTCTTTTTACTTCTTTGGTAGTTTTTGTTTCTTTTGTTTCAGGATTCTATGGATTTCTTCATGCAAATTCAAGGGCCCAGGTACGAGACTCATGGGAATGGCTTCAATGCGGATTGGTGGATGAACCAAGATTCCTTCTCATCATGCCAATCGAATGCCATAGATGATGAGAGGAAAAATTTCATGGAGGATCACTTTCGGGAGATTGAGAGCATCCATGCTTCTCAACAAAGGACCATAGAGTTATTCCAATCCGCACAACGAGCTCATATAAATAACAACTTTAAAGGGACCAAGATCAAGATTGACCCTGTGATTGCGTTATTTTCTACACAAAGTGTAGCCCCTTTCCGTATCCTTTTGTGTTTGTTTCTCGGGTAAAACCGGGGTTTTAATGTTTCTTTGGAGGTTTTTGTAGGTTTTTCTGATGGCAGGGGTATTTTGGCTCTATCTGGAGAGTTTTGGGCTAAAAGCGTAAATATGGAAAGTCTGGAGGCTTGGAACCAGAAGTGCCGCGGTTGGTGCACAAGCGGCAGAGGCGCGACAGAGATCCTCCAAGCTGCCGCGCATGAAGTGCCGCGGTCAAGCAACAGCAGCAGGGTGGCGACAGAAACCCCTCAGAGCTGCCGCTCATGAAGTGCCGCGGTTGGGAAACCGCGGCAGAGGAGCGACAGAAACATCATTAGATTGCCGCGGTTGATCTGCCGCGGTTGTCCAACCGCGAAAATGGCAACCGCGGCAGAGCGTCCTTTCGTGTTCCAGAGGTCATTTTGGTCTTTTCTGGGCCTCCTATAAGTATACCTTCTAGGTCATTTCAGAGGCAGACCTCCCCAGCTCGAAATATACACAGCAAGATCCCTTCTTGGCTCTCTCATACTCACATCACCAACCCATCTCTTACAAACCCACCAAAATCCCACCTTTCCCTAAGATCCAAACACACCAATCCCACATCTCTTCCATAGCCATCATCACTTCACCTTTCGAGCAAGAAGAAGGATAGAAAGAGAAGAAGAACCAAAGAAGAAGAAGCTCTCCATATAGTTTTTTCTAGACCCTTTCTCTTTTATTCTTATTTGTAGCCATGTATTTGTTATTTCACATCTATATTATGGTTACTTGTTGTAATATGATGAGCTAAACTCATAGTGCTAGGATTTGATGAACCCCACCTTTGACTCTACACTTAAATGAATTGATTCTTGTTTTTCCCTTATGTGCAAGATTGTTGTTTGTATGGGTGTTTTATGTTCTTAATGCTTTTCAATTGATTGATCTCCTCTTGAATGACTTTTGTGGTGTGCTATGCACTAACCGGAGACGCACGCCACATGTTCGATAAAATGCTTCCCTATGCATGCTTAGAAAAGTAGACCTACTTAGGCTAGCGTATAGGACTCATTTAGTACACCAAAGTTCATAATGAACTCATTCGTATATTCCGGGTAATCGAAGGATAGGCTTGGGTACGCTTTGAGTGTGACTCACTCTGCTTGACCAAGATTGTGGGTCAATAGAAGGGTGTACGAGTATACGAATGGCATGAGTACGTTTGGGGCTATACAATCGAGTCTAACTAGAAAGTCAATCTAAGGGTGGGGTGTAGTCAAGTCCTAGCATAATTCTCTCCATTATCACATCCGTGTTTTATTTTGAGTTTTTCGTTTCATTGCTTTAGTATTAGCTTTAAAACACTATTGTTTACTTTGCTTGTTTTGAACTACCATCATATTTGATTGTTTGAATAGTAATTTGACTAATCCATTTCGGTAATCGGTCACTCAATTCTATGGGAACGAACTTTATTTTCCGTTGTGCTACTCTCCGACCTCGTACTATTTCGAGTGTCACTTGAGTGATAGTCACCCTGGTCGGAGGGGTATCACGTAGTTCGATACCGACTAAGTCCCTATCAAAGCAAGAACTATATAGTGTATAGAAAATTAATTGAAACAAATTACGGTGTGTTCAATATTAATCTAGAGGGGGGGTGAATAGATTTTATCCGATTTTACCCAATTTTCATTAATAGGATGACTCGAACGATGACCTTGTCTTATTTGTGAAAAGATTCAAGAAGTTTGCCAAGTTTGAGGAAAAGGGTTTTGGATCCAATGGCCAAGACTTGAAGAAAAAGGGTCCCTTCAACAAGTTTGAGCCTAGGCTAGAGAAGGCCAAAAGGAAATAGGTCCAATGCTATAAGTGTGGTAGCATAGGACACTTCGCCCCCGATTGTGCTAATCGCTTAGACAAGAAGAAGGGAAAAGTGATGGCCCCCACTTGGAGTGGTAGTAGTAATGACTCTGGTGAGGGAGATAAGTCGTCAAGTGATGAAAAGCTTGCCATTAACTACACGACTTTTGGAGCCACTTGTGTAGAAGATGAAGTTGATGGCAAGGATGTCTTGACTAATGATCCCATATAAGGAATAGATGAAGAAGTAGTTATAGAAGTGGTTGGTGTAACTACACATTGGGATTTGGCTCATATTATATCAAGAGACAAATTTGATGATCTTGATGAGGAAGATGAATCCATTGGCGAGATGAAGAATATAAGAGATGAATCAATTGTTGAGAATTTGTCATCTCACTCCACAAATGGAAATGTGGAGAATATGGATCGTGAAAACCACTTGAAAAGGTTTGAAAGCTATAGGATGAAAAATGAAAAGAAGATTCAAAATTTGAAGGAAGAAAACCTTGAGCTTTCAACACAAGTGGACCACTTGAGTAGAGAAGTGATGAGATCCATGAAGGATGAAGACGAGCTAAGAAATGAGCTAGCTTTGTCTAAGAGGAATGAAGAAGGGTTGAAAAGGGAGATTGATGATGCTAGAAAGTTAATGGCTAAGATGGCCTCAAGCAAGGAAAAACTCAACCATATGTTGAGTATTGGAAAAAGCCCCTATGACAAGAGAGGTGTAAGTGCCTCACTTTTTGATTGGCTTATTTCGTTAACAAAATCACAATGAGATTCAATCTTGTAAAGGTAGCTTATGATTGAAGAAATTCTACTCAAATGCTTAAGGACCTCATTGTGGACATCAAAAGCTTCAAGGAAGGTAACTACTTGATCTTGACTCTCAATTTGAAGAGATTTAGTTGCTCATACACACATCTCATGATCTTACTGTTGGGGTTTTTGCCCTAAAGCTTGTAATTTGTAAATGTGAATTGAACATAAAATAAAAGAAGTAGTTTATTCATTCAAATTGTCTCATACATTTATAATAACATGTGTACTTAACATCCAAGATTGCCAGATGTAATTTCAAACTGAGTATATGAATGTCATATACAGATGGATTCAGTTTGAAACGAGCAATCTAAAGAGTCCGTAGATAGCAAATAAAGCTGGGTACTTTATTTGTGGTCAATCTATAGTTGCGGTCCATTCCGTAATGTATGGTGATCTTATCCTAGATCATTCATATGGAGATATGAGAATGGAGGCACCTTATATGATTTGATCATATAGGACTGGGCCATGATCTATATGAATCTCTCACCAAGATCCGTGAAAAGATGAGATTCATATATATCAACGAATGATGGCTATATATGGGTGATCTTAATCCTGAGTGTCTTATCGACTCCTTTAGGTTAGATCATGGTTTTTGATATACCATGGGTGAGATCGGAGTTGCATTCCCGGTCAATAACTTCATATGTTGGAATCGCGACTTGGCTTGTGGCTGGGAAGGTCTGCACTCAATAGTGGAATCCACTCCTTCTTGTTCTTGTGAGAAGTAGATAATAGTTCCCTTAAGGGTTGATTCGGGACTTGAACAATATGAGCACTCTTCTAATTCCGTAAGGAATGTAAGATTTATTGTTCATTAGAGAATCAATGGTACTTAATGGAAAGATATAATTAAAGGGGTATAATGGACATTATGACCCAGCTCTAATTATGAATTGTCTGTGGAGGATCATACCATATGTAATAGCTATATCAATGGACACCAAAAGTTATTGGTTTGTGTAAAAACGTCTAAAGTTGAGAGAGTGCAACTTCGGGTTTTTAGTGGAATAACACCGAAGTTAATAATCGTGAAATATTAATTAAAGAGTTTAATTAATTATTTCTAAGGATTATTGGAGCTCAAAATACTGTGAGTCCATTAGGTCCCCTTGCTAGCCCGATCGATTTAGGTAACAAGGGTCACAGTTAATTAATTGGATTGTCCAATTAATTGTGTTACAAAAGTGACACGTGTCTATTCGGGAATTAATTGAATAATGTGATTATTCAATTGATAAATATTAATGATTATGTTAATTAAATAATTAGATTATTTAATTGTGTAATTAATCATTAGATGGAGGGTGTTGATTGATATTTAATTTTGAATGAAGAAAAGATAATTTGATTATTTTATTTTCATTTAATTAAGTATTTAAATTTGAATTTAAAAGAGTTTTGAATTCAAATTAAATCAAATAAATTAATTAATATCTTTAAAAGATATTCGATATCTAAAAAGATTTTATTAATTAGTTTAAGTTTAATATATATATATATATATATTTGATATATGATTTTAAAAGAGATTGATTTAATGGATTGGTATCAGATACACAATCGCAACACCAAAAGAAGAAACAAAAAAAAAAAAAAAACAAAAAAAAAAAAAAAAAGGTGGTGTGGCCAAAGAAAAAAAAAAGTTTTTTTTTTTTTAAATTTTATTTTATGATTTGATTTCATCCAAGGTTGGCCGAATTCTCCATACACAAAGCAAGAGTTGTTTTGTGTTGTTTCTTCTACCTCCATACAGGTTCCTGAATACCGTGACGCGCCCACACGCTGTTGCTAGTTCTGGAAGATAGTGAGGAAGATCAAGTGATTCAAATCAGGAGTAGATCGTATTAAAGTGAAGGAGCCTCCTACGTAGGTATGAAATAGTTTCTTCTCCTTCTAATTGATTTCGATTATTACTGTACAAATAGGTTTATTTGGTGATTGCATTTAAAAAATTTTAAAACCCTTCCGCTACGCAATCTGTAAACCTAGGTACCAACACTTACATGTTCTATATACCATGTTGTGTGATTCTTGTTGTTGCATATTCTCTTTTCGTGCATGATCTCTCTATCTTTTTGTATTTGTTCTTTGCCATGTTTTTTTTATTGGCCTTGAAATTTGCATGAAGCCTTTTCTAGAGGTTATTTTTTACCTCTGACCGCTCCCAAGACCGCTATGATTTTCTTCACAACGATAGGACAACAGTTCGCAGACAGAGCAAACCGCTCCCAGAACCGCTGTCATTTTTCAGCGCGGTGGTCTTGGTAGAGGGAACCGCTGCTGTGACCGTTGCGGCTTTCGCATTGGTCGTCGCGACGTTTCACTTCCAAGAGTTAAAACGACGCCACTTTGTTTTGGTTTATATATATATATATATTTGTCTTGATCGCCTAGTTTTTAAGAGAGCAAAAATTACATCTTTTGAGTTTCTTCCGAGCTAAGGTATCAAAACTTCATCTTTATTACTCAAAACACAAAAACCCATTATACTTGTATGTTTCATTCATCATCTATCATGTTCTAGTTTTATTCTCATAGGGTTTTCATATTTCCTCACATGACTTGTAGTTGGAACATCACTTGCATCACTTCACATGTTCTTTCTCTACAAGATAGCTTTTTATTACTTGACTAGTTTCAAGATTGCTTCCTTATGACTTGACTTAGTTTCAAGATTGTGTTTATTGTGTTTTGTGAGTTGTATTGTGGTAGATATTGCATATAGGACTTTGTTTGTCTATTTAGTTATGTCATATGCATGTCATCTAGCAAAATGATATGTCATATGCATATCATCTAGCAAAATGATATCTAGGAATGTCTAATATGTTAATCCATGCCTAGATATGCTTAAATGTCTAACCTTGCATTTTGAGCATCTTGAATATTGTTAATATTCACACTATGTTGTTTTATCTCTTCATTTAGAGTCAAGTCTTGTAATTGCCTTTTGGTAGTTTGCAAGCAATGGACTAGATTCACTTTTGAAGGCTCGCGGGTAGCAAAGATGGATTAGTAATCGTAAGTGTGATGCAGTCAACTTAGATTGTAATCTTATTTGCAATTAGTGGATTGAGGTTCTAGTGTGGCACACAAAACAGTTCCACGTAAGAATCTAGTGTCATTTACTTTCCGCTTTCTCTACACTTGATTTTAGTTGTTGACTAGTTGGGGTTGGTTTTGTAATCTTGATTAATCTCGAAAATAGGTAAAAAGGGATTAAAATCTATTCACCCCTTAGATTATATTAGGATTCATTAATATATATTTTCGAGAGGTCTTGGCTTTAAAGATGACAAGGAGACTCCCACTCCTAACAAGACCATGTTTGTCAAGAGCTTAGGCAACAAAGAAACTTCATCCGTGCACACTCCTAGGAAGAAGATTGATCTAGGACAATGCTCTCATAGTGCACAAATGAAGGTAGCTTCAAAAAGACAACCTCAAGCTTAACCTACAAAAGTTCCTCATACTAACTTCCCTCAAGCTCAAATCCATCAAGAGAAGAGACCAATCATGCAAGCTAAACCGAGGAAGCAACCAAGTCTTGGTCAACAACAAATAAGGAGAGATCCTATCGAACAACCAAGACAACCACAAAGACATGGGAAGGCTCGTATGCATGCACAAGGACATGGTATGATTTCTAACTTCATCCCTACATGTCATTATTGTGGTATTGATGGTCATATTAGACCAAATTGCTTTCATTACATTAAATTGTGTAGAGCCAAAAGCATGATTGAGAAAAAGAAGGCAAGAGCTAGAATGCATGTTCATAGGAAGGATAAAATTCATTTACATGATCCTATGATATCTAGAACTCTTGAACCTTTGACCACTATGATTGAAAATTTGTCACCTAAGTGGATTAAGAATAATAAACCCACTTGCTACGAGACTATAGTGTCTCCCATTAGTTCAATTAAGTCCACAGGGCTTAGTAGGTCTATAGGACCTCATACCTTTAATTGATGCAGGGTAGTATTTAACCCCATACGGGGAACTCAAGCAAAGAGAGCTTTTGCATAGTTGATGCATGCAAAAAATTTGAAAGATCTTATGCTTCTTTTTTAATTGCTTGAGTAAGCTTGGTTGCACATAGGTATATATATATATATATATGTTTTTAATTCAATAAGTGTGAATCATGCTTGTTTTACAATCCATGTCATATTTATGTTCAAACATGCATTTTTGGACTAGGAGATCTACTTAGGAAGTACAATTTGAATGACCTATAGTTATCTCCATGACATGATGATTCTTTTATAACATGCTAATGTCATATGAAAAGCATGAAATTCTAATAACATGCTAAATTGAAAAAGCATGAATTGATGATTGCAATTCTTAAATGCAAAAACTTGTGTGAAAAAGCTTATGAGACTCAAATGAATAAAGGATCTCGTATCCGTTCAAAGGATTTTACAATCCAAATGTCTTTTTTTTTTTTTTATTGGTTGAACATGGCTACTATCATACGAGTATCTTACCCGGAAAAATCAAATAGGGTGCAAAAAGTCGCTCGTGCCATGTTTCGCTTATAAAGTTGGATATAGTTGCTCTAAAAATGAAATCAATAAAATCTCTATATCCTTGCTTCTCTAATGACAAATGGTGAAATTAGTTTGAATTCTATTGGAAACCTTTGTCATTTGCTTTGCCAAATACCATAGTATTTTGGATTTGAATGCTACATGTCTTGTATGCAAAGCATTTTTAATTCACACATTTTCATAACATAAATCTCCTTGTTTCTCTCCAATTAATTGAGTTGCATAAAATAGCTTATATGATTATGTAAATATCTAGTATGTTGCTATCTCTCTTTTCTATAAGTGACCCGGTTGGGGACTGCTCATTTGCCTATATCATGACAAAAAGGGGGAGTATAATGTGGTAAGGAGAGTTGCTAAATTATAGTAGCAATTGTGCATATTGGGGAGATTATATATTGAGGGGGAGTAACTCGTTGAGAGGGAGCATTGTATTCACATACATTGCATGAAGGTGTGCTTAAATTCTTAAAATGCAAATGCTTATTTATTTTCACTTGATCATCTCACATACACTTGCTTTGGAAAGTGTAATTTTTTGTTTCGAAAGGTTGATAGTTCTACAAGAGATTGAAGACTTGAAGATTTTTTACTTTTTAATATCTCTTTGTAATGTAGAATATCTTTATTATCCTGTAGATTCAATTATGTTGTGAGGATCAATGTAAGTGCTGGTTTGGTCATGAAATAGCCAAAGGGGGAGATTGTAAGGTCTCATTTATTGATTGGCTTATTTCGTGGACAAACCACATATTGGGGTTGTTGTAAGGGTAGCTTAGGCAATGTATAATCAAGCTTAAGGCCCTCAAGACCTCAAGCTGACAAGCACTCCAAAGGTATACTTATAGTGCTTAGTCTTTCATTGAAGAGATTTAGTAGCACACACACACTTAGCATACTTGCATATGTGTGCATACTCTTCACATGTCATATTACACACTAGCATTTTGTTGTTGTATCTTGTTATGTGTTTATGTGTCTTGTAATTCGTTTCCCGAATATGTTCAGAAACGTCCGCGCATGCACGTTGGTGTGCTTGGGTTAGCGCGAGGACCACCCTCGGAGAATGCCCTTGGCTTCTCCCTTGGTTTCACCACATTTGGTGAAACGGTGATTATGATCGACGGCCATGACCACCATTCGAAACCGCCATTCATACCTGATTGATTTTTCTCTCGAGTTTGATTCTGCAATTAAATCGGCAGTTATGAAACCGCCGAATGAAACCGACGTTGTTCCCTTGTTCTTTTTAGGTCAATTCGGTGGTTGTGATCGGCGGCCTGGCCACCGAATGAAACCGCCGATTGTGATTTTTCAGGGGCAAACTTGTCTTTTCACATGCCCTGTTCTTGATGTCTATAAATATACCATTTTCTCATTCTCTAAAGACTAGTTATCTGACTCTAAGAACCCTAAACTTCAAAGAGAAATATTTGAGAGAAAATCAAATCAAGAACTCATTTTTAACACTCAAAAACCATTCTCATATGCATCAAAATATCATCTAGCATAGTTAGGATGTTTGCTTGCATGGGTTTTGCTCAACACACTTCCCTTGGTATGTTCTTCACTATTATCATATATAATTAGTGTTTTATTTATCAAGGCATCTCTTTATTTACTTGTATGTTCTTAGTTCATATGCTATTATACAAGATGGAGATTGTGTGTTATTTTGATTGAGTGTTGTATTGTGATAGCTATCTAGGTTTAGTTAATCCTTGTTTAGCTAAGCTTTATGACATGTCATTTAGCATTTGATATCTAGGAATGATTTAATTGTCATCTTATATTCCTAGTTAAGCATCTAGTGTACCCTAGCTCTATTTGCATATTTGGATATCTTTGTATATTCACTTAGGGTGTTAATTTCTTCATTGAGAACTAAGTCTTATGTAGCTTTCGAGATTAGGTTGCGTAAATCACAAGTAATTGGACTAGGTTCACTTATACCTGGATTAGGTAGTGGTGATTTATATTAGAACACACCGTTAATTTGTTTCAACCTATTCACCCCCCCTTAAGGTATGCTTTAAGAAATTTAACCTTGTTTGTATACTTTCAAGAGATCAAAGGTAGGGCCATTGATGAACCCAATCAAGTGAGCATCATACTAACAACTCTTCCAAAGAGTTTTGATCAGCTTAAGAGTAACTATGGGATGAACAAGCTTAGGTTCAATCTCACCCGATTACTCAATGAGTTCACTACTTTTGAGTCCTTGACTAAGGACAACAAAAGTAAGATTGGTGAGGCAAATGTTGCCGATCCATCTAACTCTGGTAATAAGAAAAGGAAGAGGTCTGTTGGGGAGGCTAGAGTAAGCCCTAGCCCAAGAAAGCCTAAGGCAAGAAAAAGGGCACCTCCACCGACCAAGGCAAAGGAAATTATTTCCATTGCAACAAGGTTGGACACTAGAAGAGGAATTGTCCTCAGTATCTAGAGGAGGTAGCCAAGAAGAATAAGGCAAAAGGTAAATATGATTTACTTGTTCTTAAATTGTGTATAGTGGAAGATGATTCTTCACCCTGGATAGTTGATTCAGGGGACACTAACCATGTTTGTTCTTCTATGCAGTGGACTGATTCTTGGACACAGCTTGAGAAGGGAGCCTTCTCTATGCGTGTTGGATCAGGGGATGTCGTGTCAGCTCAAGCAGTGGGTGTAGTTAGACTACATTTTGGAAGTTGTTTCATTGTTTTGAATAATGTATTTTTTAATTCTTGGATTTACTCGAAATTTGATTTCAGTTTCAAAGTTGTTGGAACAATTACATTCTGTTTCTTTTAATAATAAGTCTGTTATTATTGCAAAGAATGGTTTGAATATATGTTCAAGATTAAACAAAAACAACTTGTATGTTTTAAGGCCGTTAATACATACTGCACTGCTCAACACTAAATTGTTTAAAGTTGAAAAACCTAAAACAAAATGACAAAAGATTTCTCCAAAAAACAAAATGTATCTATGGCATCTAAGACTTGGCCATATCAACCTTGACCAGATAGATGGACTAGTGAAAAGAGGACCTTTAAGTGAGTTAAAGGCTGGCACCTTACCTGTCTACGAATTCTGTTTAGAAGGTAAAATGACCATGAGACCTTTTACTGGAAAAGGACTTAGAGCTAAAAAAACCACTTGAGCTTTTACATTTAGACGTTTGTGGACCGATGAATGTTAAAGCAAGGGGTGGTTATGAGTATTATGTCACCTTTATAGATGACTACTCGAGATACGGATATGTCTACCTAATGCAATGGAAGTTAGAAACTTTTGAAAAGTTCAAAGAATTCCAAGTTGAAGTTAAGAACCAGTTAGGAAAGACTATCAAGTCTCAATGATCGGATCGTGGAGGTGAGTACGTTGACCAAGTGTTTGAAGACTTTATGGTTGAGTATGGGATAGTGTCCCAACTCACAGCTCCTAGTACACCACAACAGAATGATGTCGCGGAGAGGAGAAATAGAACCCTAATGGAAATGTGAGATCTATGATTAGTTTCTCATCATTACCAAATTCCTTTTGGAGATATGCGTTACAAACTGCAGCTTACATTTTGAATGTAGTCCCATCCAAATATGTTCCTAAGACTCCTTTAGAGTTTTGGAATGGTCGTAAAGCTGGTTTGTGACATTTCCGCATATGGGAGTGTCCAGCACATGTGCTGAAGAACATAAGTGGAAAGCTAGACCCCAAGTTCCTGGTCTGCTTGTTTGTATGATATTCCAAGGAGATCAGAGGTGGATACTTCTATAGTCCTGAAGAGAACAAAGTATTTGTATCGACAAATGCAACATTTTTTGAGGATAACTATATTAGTGATCATAAACCTCATAGCAAGATTGTATTAAATGAAATGGAGCCTGGTACGACTAGTACTCAGTCAACAAGAGTTGTTGATCCATTGACATCTGATAGTCAGATAATTCCTAGTCAAGATACACTATCACCTAAATATAGTGGGAGGGTTGTAAGACAACTTGAACGTTATTTGGGTATAGGTGAGGGACGAGATGTCGTGTCTACTGATAGTGTAAATGATTCATTGACATTTAAGAATGCAATGGAAGATCCTGACAAAAAGGAATGGCTTAATGTAAGATCCTTTATTTGTATTGGCTTGATTCCATTGCAAAACTCTCTATATTTGTATTAGTAGTTGCTTAAGTGTTTCTTGGGAGAAAAGAGCCTCAAAGGTGAAGAAGCAACATCTTGTGCAAATATCGTCTTCAAGGGGAACATCGCTTACTTGGATGCTAAGGTATCAAGATTCTTCTTCCTCTTGCAAGGCGTAAGTGTACACACACACAATTCATACATGTGTGTCCCTGCATCATAGTTCAAACATTTGGTATAACACTTTCACACACATTTAGTATGCTCATGCATTTATCTCATTGTTGACAATCTTGTAAAATTGCATGTTTTCTCACTATCGCTTAGATATGGCATGCTTGTGTTGCATAGTGTTTATTTGTTTGTGTTTCTTGTGTTTTGGACTTGAAAATGATCTTATTTGATTCCTTATTGAGTTCCGGTCATTTCGGTTACTCATTCGTTAAGTTTCGAGTCCATACGACGTAGTTATGCTACTTTGCATTCTCATTCGTTGAGTTGTGTTCGTCGTCAATTTCTGAGATGAATTCTCAACCATTTGTCAAAGTTTCATAGTCTTCGTTGTGCATGAGGGAGTCACGGTTCGTAATCTGAAAACGGATTCGAATTCGGAGTTCGGATGACCGAATACGGTCGAAGAACGTGCGAGGTGCGCGAGAGGAGCAAGCTGGCCAAAGGCCACCACGTGTGGACCACGTGTGCCACACGGCCCAGCCAGCTCTCTGGCCACGTGTGGCACACGCTGACCACACGTGGGCATGGCTGAAAGGCTTCTTTTGTTGGACAAAAATGCCCCTCTTCCTTCTCCTTCAAATGACCTCTCTTCCCTCCATTTCCATAACTTGAACAACATCAAATCTGAAATTCTGCAGTTTTGTTCTTGATTTTTGATTTCTTATTTTGATCATAACTTTCTCATACGAACTCGAAATTGAGTGATTCAAAAACCAAAATTGTTGGTCTTGAAGAGAGCTACAAACCCCAAGCATTTTCAGAGTCATTTGAATTCGTGATTGGTCGCAGCATGCTGTTCTTCAGTCCGAGTTTCATTGTTGTATGTTAAACTTCTTCTTCTCACTTCATCTTTTGATCTGCACTTTAATCATTCAATTTGATAGATGATTTGTGTTTAGAATGATGTTAGAACATATTCTAGGGGTGGTTGATCATTTGGTAATTGAGTTTAGCTTTGTGATTTTACTTGAACATATATTTGCTAAACTTGATTAATCTTGAAATTGATTCTAGAAATGATATATGTGATGTGCTTTATGAAATTTTCTAGGTTTAATTTCATGATCTAAGAACTAGGTTTTTAGTGTGATATATTGAATATTCATACCTTATTCTTATTGATATACATGCTTTGATTTCTAGGTATTTTTGTGATTGATTGTTGAAAGCATATCCTAGAATGTATGTAAGCATGTTCATAGAGCTTGATTGATTATCTAGCTTTATTTGTTTGTAAGTGATTCATCTTCTTCTTACTTTCATTATTGATCATCTCTTTAATTGTCTTATTTGATTGATGAAAAGTAATATGAATGATGTTAATTCACATGCTTAGGTTTCTAGATATATTTTGTGATTGAGTTGTGATAGCTTTATTCTAGATTCTCTAGTTGCATGTTCATAGAGTGTGTTTGATCAACTTGCTCTATTTGTTTGTGATTGCATCATATTGCTTGTATGCACTTCACTTAGATCATTGCCTTGTGAAAGGTTGAAGTCTCTTGCAAAGTGAGTGAAGCTTTGTGTTGAGCAAGAAGACTTGGCTAGGAAAGGATTCTGGATAGCCAAGCAAGAAGTCTTAGTTAGAATCAATGTGATTCGGATAACTAAGCAAGAAGTCTTAGCAAGGAGTTTGATACTCCGGATGGTTGAGCTAGGAGAGCTTAACTAGGATCTCTTGATCTAGACCGCTAAGCAAAGAAATCTTCCTAGAGGCTTTTTAGTCTTGGATAGGAAGTTGCTCTCTAGAGGTGTAGGACACATCTTGGATAGAGAGTAGGCTTTGTGAATCACTAGCCCGAGGGTTGATTAGGTTTTGATAGCTTGAAGTGGATATCATAGTGTTGATAGCTTTGAGTGTGTAAGGCCTTTTCGTATAGTGGATTTGCTTTGCCGGTGGTTGTGGATTCAACCCGTGGATGTTTCCTCTTTGAGGTTTTACCACGTAAAAACATTGTGTCTCATTTTCGCTTTATATTTCCTTATCTTCCATATGTTTACTTGTATTGATTCTTTTGTATATTGATGCTTACATGAATTGATTCATATTATACAATTGCTATATCATTTCAAGTATTCATTTCATTCTTATATTCCGCATTTTTGAATATTGGAAGAATTTGGGACTATACCTATTCACCCCCCCTCTAGGTATAAAACACTATCACTTTAAAGGGAATTTCACTTAATGCCATGAATCTCGAGATGGAGTCCATGTACTCTAACTCAGTCTGGGAACTTATAGACTTACTAGATGAGGTAAAACCCATAGGGTGTAAGTGGATCTACAAGAGAAATAGAGGAGTAGACGGGAAGGTAGAGACCTTTAAGGCAAGGTTAGTGGCTAAGGGTTATACCCAGAAAGAGGGGGTCGATTATGAAGAGACCTTCTCGCCAGTAGCCATGTTTAAGTCTATTCAGATTCTCTTATCCATTGCTGGCTATTTTGATTATGAAATTTGGCAAATGGACGTTAAGACTGCATTCTTGAATGACAATCTTGATAAGAGCATCTACATGATGGAACCAAAGGGATTCGTGTCTCCAAATCAAGCAAAAAGTTTACAAGTTGCAAAGATCCATTTATGAA
The DNA here is from genome assembly GCA_954870605.1 of Acer campestre. NCBI lineage: Eukaryota > Viridiplantae > Streptophyta > Magnoliopsida > Sapindales > Sapindaceae > Acer > Acer campestre. Next base: position 19,970,032 of record OX940809.1, read on the forward strand.
CTTAAGCAAGCATCTAGATCTTGGAACATAAGGTTTGATGATATGATCAAAACCTATGGCTTTGAGCAAAATGTTGATGAGTCTTGTGTCTACAAGCGCATCATTGACAAGAAGGTAGTTTTCTTAGTTCTTTACGCAAATGATATCCTACTCATTGTGAATGATGTAGGGGTATTATTGGAAGTAAAGGGCTTGTTAGCTAGCCAATTCCAAATGAAAGATTTGGGAGAGGCAAGTTATGTTCTAGGGATCCAACTTATAAGGGATCATAAGAATAAACTCATAGCATTGTCTCAGGCATCGTATATCGATAAGATTCTTATGTGATTTTTGATGTAGAACTCCAAGAAAGGTAATTTACCTTCCAGGCATGGAGTTCACTTGTCTAAGGAACAGTGTCCTAAGACACCTCAAGAAGTTGAGGATATGAGATGTGTTCCCTATGCGTCAGAAGTAGGTAGTCTCATGTATGCTATGTTATGCACAAGACCAGACATCTGCTTCGCAGTGGGAGTAGCCTACATATACTAGTCCAACCCAGGATTGGATCATTGGGTTGCTATCAAGACTAATCTTAAGTATTTTTGGAGAACGAGAAACTATATGCTAGTGTATTCATGACAGGATTTGATCTCGTTAGGATGTACGGATTACTAATCCATTTACGAAGACTTTAATGGCTAAAGTGTTTGAAGGTCACCTAGAAAATCTAGGGTTACGAGATATGTCTCACCTGCTTTAGTGCAAGTGGGAGATTGTTGGGGTTTATACCCTAAAGCTTGTAATTTGTAAATGTGAATGAAACATTAATAAAAGAACTAATTAATCATTTTATATACCTGTCTCATACATTTATATCATGTGTACTTAACATCCAAGATTGCTGGATGTAATCTCTAATTGAGTATATGAGTGTCATATACAAAGGTATTCAATTTAAGATGAGCAATTTAAAGAGTCTGTATATAGCAAATAAAGTTAGGTACTTTATTTGCGGTTAATCTACAGCTACAGTCCATTCCGTAATGTATGATGGTCTTAACCTAGACTATTCATGTGGTGATATGAGAATGGAGACACCTTATATGATGTGATCATATAGGACTGGGCCATGATCTATATGAATCTCTCACTAAGATCCGTTACAAGATGAAATTCATATATATCAACAAATGATGGTTATATATAGGTGATCTTAATCCTGAGTGTCTTATCGACTCTTTCAGGTTAGATCGTGGTTTTTGATATACCATGGGTGAGATCGGAGTTGTATTCCCGGTCAATAACTTCGTATGTTGGAATCGCGGTTCGGCTTGTGGCTGGGAAGGTTTGCACACAATAGTAGAATCCACTCCTTCTTGTGAGAAGTAGATAGTAGTTCCCTTAAGGGTTGATTCGGAGCTTAAACAATATAAGCGCTCTCCTAATTCCGTGAGGAATGTAGGATTTATTGTTCCCTAAAGAATCAATGGTACTTAATGGAAATATGTAATTAGAAAGGTATAACAGACATTATGACCCATCTCTAATTATAAACTACCTATGGAGGATCATACCATATGTAATAGCTATATTGATGGACACCAAGAGTTATTGGTTTGTGTAAAAATGTCTACAGTTGAGAGAGTGCAACTTTGGGTTTTTAGTGGAATAACATCGAAGTTAATAATCATGAAATATTAATTAAAGAGTTTAATTAATTATTTCTAAGGATTACTGGAGCTTAAAATACTGTGGGTCCATTAGGTTCCCTTACTAGCCCGATCGATTTAGGTAACAAGGGTCACAGTTAATAAATTGGATTGTCCAATTAATTGTGTTACGGAAGTGACATATGTCTATTTGGTAATTAATTGAATAATGAGATTATTTAATTAATAAACATTAATTAAATAATTAGATTTTTTAATTGTGTAATTAATTATTAGATGGAGGGTGTTGATTGATATTTAATTTTAAATGAAGATAAGATAATTTGATTGTTTTATTTTCATTAAATTAAATATTTAAATTTGAATTTAAAAGAGTTTGAATTCAAATCAAATCAAATAAATTAATATCTTTAAAAGATATCAGATATCTTACAAGATTTAATTGATTAGTTTATTTTATAAATATATATATATATATATGATATATGTTTTTTAAGAAACTAATTGAACTACATACATGTTGAAAAGAAAAGAAGAAAACAAGAAAAGGGTGCGGCCTACACAAAAAGAAAAGAAAAAAAATGGGTTTTATTTTTTATTTTTCATTCTTGGTGGCCGAATTCCACACATAGAAAACAAGAGTTGTTTTCATAGGGTTCTTCTTCAACCTCCATTCATTCACCTTGTTCCTGAGTGTCGTGACACGCCCACACGCCGTTACCAATCCCTGGTGATAGCCAGGAAGATCTTGTGGTTCAAATTAGGAAGCAGATCAGAACGAATGAAGGAGTCTACAAACGTTGGTATGAAATATCTTCATCTCCTTCTTATTGTTTTTGATTATTACTATACAAATGGGTTAGTTTATGATTGCATTTAAAAAATTTAAAACCCTTCTGCTGCGGAATCTGTAACCCTAGGTTCCTACAGGGGAGGACAAAGTGTATCTAACAAATTTTTACGGTATGCATGATAATTACAAAAACAATCAAATTAATAATTTCTTCTACGTATTTCTTTTAAAGAAAGAATCAATAGTTTTAAGTTGCTTAATCATGGTGCCAACTATGATTTTCAAGAGTCAGAACTATTATGAAGCACAAACCTAAAAACTATTTAACATGCTTATATAAATTTTCAATTAAATCAGAGGAGAAGACAATGTAAAATACACTTAACACCTCATAAAACTTTATAAAAACCATAACAAACACAATAATCTGTAAAATTTACACACATTTTAGATACCAAAATCATACAATTATCGAAAGAATGTTAAGTTTAATATGACAAATACACTACAACAGATTGGGTCTTTTACGGCTTGAGTTTTACGGCGCACATAAAAAGCGCGTCGTAAATGTTTTCATTCACGACGTGCACACAAATGCACATCGTAATTGTGATGCATAATTTCTCAAAGACAGTGCGCATTTGAAGAATGCCGTAAAAAAGAGATTATTTACAGCACGCATATGAGGAACGCCATAAAAAAGATATTATTTACGGCGTGCATTTGAGGAACGCCGTAAAATAAGATTATTTATGGGGCGCATATGAGGAATGCCGTAAAAAAAGAGATTATTTACGGCGCGCATATGAAGAACGCCGTAAAAAAGAGATTATTTACGACACACATATGAGGAACGCCGTAAAAAGTGAATGACTATTTATGGCATTAAGTGCAAGTCGTAATTGTGATGCATAATTTCTCAAAGACGACGCACATTTGAAGAACGCCATAAAAAAGAGATTATTTACGGCACGCATATGAGGAACGCCGTAAAAACGATATTATTTACGGCACGCATATGAGAAACGCCGTAAAAAAGAGATTATCTATGGCACGCATTTGAGGAACGCCGTAAAATAGGATTATTTACGGCGTACATATAAGGAACGCCGTAAATAATCTCTTTTTTACGGCGTTTACGGCGTGCATATGATGAATGCCGTAAAAAGTTGAATGACTATTTACGGCATTAAGTGCAAGTCGTAATTGTGATGCATAATTTCTTAAAGACGGTACGCATTTGAAGAACACCATAAAAATGATATTATTTACAGCGCGCATATGAGGAACGTCACAAAAACGATATTATTTACAACACTCATATGAGGAACGCCGTAAAAAAGAGATTATTTACGGCGCGCATTTGACGAACACCGTAAAATAGGATTATTTACGGCGCACATATGAGGAACGCCTTAAAAAATAGATTATTTACGGCGTGCATTTGAGGAATGCCATAAAAAAGAGATTATTTATGACGTGCATTTAAAGAACACCGTAAAAAAGATTATTTACGGCTTACCTATTGCGTGTCTTTCCCAAAATGATGCAATATATGGATCATTTTGTTCGTCCAAAGTGGTTCTCTATTGTGATGAATTTTATTTTTTTTTCCCAATAAGTTCTTCATAAGGATCAATAACTATTAATCTTGAGAGGTTTTCTATTATTTTAAAAAAAGAACCAAACCGTCGGAACCGAAACAGAAACCGTTGGTTCCAAATTGAAAATCGGAACCACCGGTTCCGAATCGAGAACCAGAACCAGGGTCATGTCTACTTTCGAGTATGATTAACGATTGACCCTTTAATATGACAATATATGATTTTAACAAAATAGTTTAATTAAATGTTATAATAAATGTTTTTTTAGTATCAATTTGTTTATCATATAAAAACAAAATTTAAATTAGTGGAATCGATCTACAAATAAAACTTTGATTGAAAAATAATCAATAAAATTTTAATAACAAGTAAAGGTTATATATAAAAATTATGCATTTGGTAGCACAATCAAAGTAGCAGCAAGGCAGATAAGGCTTGGCTTGGTTTACTCATGAGTGTTGAGTTCAACTCTCTATGAGAACACCATTTAATTGTGGGTGGGCGTGGGTGGGTTGCTGTAGGGTCATAAATAATTTTTTTTTAATACATATTTACGGCGTTCTTTGCGAGTCGTAAATTGTCATTTAGGGCGTTTTTTACGCGCCGTAAAAGACCCAATCTGTTGTAGTGATAAATAATGGAGGAGGCAATGGATATGTTGAAATCATCCATCATTAAATGCATCAACTACACCAACACTAGTAGTGCTAGTGCAAAGAAGTGTGCTAGAGTTAGGATATACGTACAGAAGAAGCAACGGAGCAACAGTTAATAATTAGTTTTTTCTTTTTTTTTCTTTTTTGTACAAACATTACCAAGTGAGGACTTTTATACGCATAATATTTTTTTTGAAAACATTGCAGGGGCCATGGCCCCTGCTGGCCTCTACGCTCTTCCGCCCCGCCAACATTTATTAATCTTCAACATACTATTTGTTAATTCATACATTCATATATGAGCACTTTGTGCTAAGACTTGGTTATCTCTAAATTGTGGGCTACATATTAAATAACAATTTAGAAACCAAGGTTGTGTAGAAACTAAATTGGCCTTAATGGGATTCCATTTTTGAGTTAGTATATAAAGATTATTTATTCAAGGTTGTGGTCCCCAAGCCAAAATTAGAAATCAGAATCAGCACTCCTCCTTTCTTTCCCATACAAGAGGGATTCCGAGAGCTTCTTTGGAATTCAAGAAGGATTTTGGCTGTGGAAGACTCCTTCCTTCACCACCTTCAGAACATGGACTCAGGTATGTTTACTTAGCAATTGTCCTTGACAATTCAACATGATGTCTTTGGAACTCTTTAATCGGGATTCTTCCTGATAAGGGATTTGTGTTTATAAATTTCTGAATTTCTGATATTTAGAATCATCTAGCTTACACTTTGATCATACTTTAGAGTGAATAGATATTAGATTCTTGAGGTGTACTTCAAGAATCAAGAGGAAGAAGACTTACGAAGACCATACTTTCGTGAGGAAAGGAATAAGACTTGCAGAGCTCGAACTTCTACGAGCAACAAGTCAAGGACAACTAGTAAAAAGTCTGGGTGTAGATAGGTTTGGGTTATAGTGACCAAAGGGGCCGTTTGTCTGTGATTTTTCTTTAGTTTTGGTTCTTCTGTTTCTTGTTTTCTGGTTTACTTAGTTTATTGGGTGATTGATTTAATTGGGTTTAAACTTCGCAAAAAGAGTTGAAAACCTATTCCCCCTAAGTTTACCTAATAGTAATTGATACCTCTTCAAACTCTTAAATAGGAAACGGTCAAGTTTTTTATGACAATAATGTTAAACATCCCATCTAAAATCTCACATTTTTCATCCTACTACATGTGGCATGTGAGGTGTCAAATTGTGAGTGGATACATGAGGTAGGTGCTCACAATTTGACATCTCACATACCACATGTAGTAGGATGTAAAATATGGGATTTTAGGTGGGATGTGTAGCATTACTGTTTTTATTATAATGAAAATTTGAATTTCATGAGTGAAATGAGAGGAAGCCGATTGCCTATAAATAATAGTCCTCTCATTCATTTTATATGTGTTGTGTGTGTGAAAGAAAATTCCAAAACATTTAAACTTTTAAACTACGAAGACATGTAAAAACATTTAAATAAAATCCCATAATGACTCATGGAATGAAATACATGAGCATGAATGAAATATAATCCCATAATGACTCATTGTTAAAACGTTGTGAACTGGTATAAACTTCTTGCAGCAACATCTTATGTCTCTTATATTCAAAAAAAAAAAAACATCTTTTGTCTCTTACTGGATCGCCGATAAATGAATTTGAAATTCCATAAAGGAACCTCGACTTTAGGTGTGAAATTATGTGTTGCAAGAAGTGATCCAGAAAATTGGATACCACCACTAGCAGATGCAAACACAGGCGGAGGAGAGGGGGCCCCCCAACCAATGAAATTTCTTTTAATATTTAATGAATATAGTTTAATGATATGTACTATACATACAATTAAAACCCATTTACCTCTCCCATTATTTTAATATATATTACTTTATTCATTCCTTAAAAACAGGTTTTAGTTAATTTTATTTATTACCACACCCCAACCATTTTATTTATTTATTCAATCCCTAACAAAATTATATATATATATATAGTTTTTCTATTGTCAGTTCGTCCTATATAAAATATATCAGGAAGAAGAATGTTAATCATTAAATTTACATACTTTAACTCTTTTCAAAACTTTTCCATCATCTATTATCCACTTTCTTCGTCCTGATATATTTTATATCAAGACGAATTGACAGTAGAAAGACTATATATATATATATATATATATTTCAATTTATTTATTGGTTGCTATTATAAATTAATTTTGCTTGATAATTGTGATGATAAATTTAAATTATAAGAAAAACATGTAAATAATTGTTATTTAACTTTATCAATGGTATAATGATATTTTGAATATTTTTATTAATCATATTTGTTTTTGTTTATTATTGTTAATTCTATTACGTTTATTATTTTGATTATATGGTATATATTACATTTGTTTTTTTTTAATGAAAAATAATTTTGAATATTTAATATCTATTTTTTTTTTTTTTGTTAACTTAATAACTTTTTTTTTTCGAAAACCTTATTTAAGAAACTAGAATAAAATCCTGTCAAAAAAAAAAAAAAAAAAAAAAAAAAAAAACTAGGAATAAATAAAAAAAAATTTACTGAGAATAAAAATACAAGAGAAGGCTAATATAAATACCCAAAAAGTAGAAACATAAAATCTGTTAATAAGATTTATAACTTAGGGGTCGTTTGTTTTTTTGTCTGAAGACTGAATAGTCCTGAATTTTACTGAAGACTGAATAGTGACTGAAACCTGAATCTGAATGACATATTTGTTTTTTTTTTCCTCACATCTGAATGTACTGTCAACATGTTTGTTTTTTACAAATAAAATTGTCTAAAAAGAAGTAATTTTACATCTATACCCATGTTAAATAATTATACATATAATATAAAATAAAAACAATCCAAAAATAATAATTATGTATGAACACATATGATCATGATCTTCTTCTTCGATTACAAACAAACTTTATTTTTACTAAGAAAAGAAAATGGTTTTTTTAAAAAATAAAAAATAAAAGGGGAAGCAGGAAAACTCACATAAAACACTCTAAAAAAATAATATATAAATACATCACCCTAATATCATAATAAAGTATTGATATTAAATACCAATATGAGAAGTGATTAGGGTTCGTTTTTTATTTTTAAAGCTATTTAAAATAAGCAATATATTAAAATAAATATTTCTATACAATATATAATTATGATGAAATTGGAAATACGTCATATATGGAGGATAGTATCGGAAAAAAAGATTTTAGATTGCATTTAATGCAATTCAGTGTTTTACAATTAAGTGAAAAGTCAGGATTTTTTACTTTTTATTTTAAGTTGTTTTTTAGTATTTTTAAGTTGTTTGACCACTTAAAAAAACAAACAAAACAACTTAATAATTATGATTCATACCCATTAAGTCTTAAGTGAAAAAAACAAACGACCCCTTAGTCATTCATAAACATTTATAACTACTGTAGCCGATGATTTCAATTTCTTAATATTGCTTCATCATCATATATTATAACATCCAAAAGGTCGGTATATAAGGGTGGATGAAATTTAAGCTAAACCGCAATTTAAACAACCGACGAAACTTAATAATTATTTTCATTCGGCTCCCATATAGCTAAAATCCTAACTTTGCCCCCGGATGTAAATACAGTTTCAAATGTCGAAATGGGAATGTGAAGGTGGAACACGCACTCCAATGGTAATTTGTGGTCTCTAATGAGGTATTGGTCGATCCTCTCTAACATCTCTTCCAACTTTCTCCACCGCATCAACATATATCTCTCGAACATGAGTTTCATCGAGTAAATTGACGGTTCCAACAAAAGCCCCGACTACTTCCTGGTATTATTTACCTTGATGACTGTTATTATTTGGTATATATAGCTGTGATAGTGCTGGATTCTAGTTATTATATGCCTTTGGAGTTTAGAGTATGCTGTGTATGGGCAATTCTCAGTGAAGTCCGGAGTGTTCAGTTTAGGTGTCTTTGATACTGGAGATCATAAGCAGCAAAAAGAACAAACTGAGATTCATTTCCAGTGTATAAGGTGGCGTCCTGCAGCGCGTTTTCAGCCTGTTTTCGTTTTTATTTTCCAAAAACGATTTCGAATTCGCGTCCTGTAAACCGTTTTTCATTTTATTTTCGAAATACA